>BGPR01004564.1:42741-109590 GCA_013235015.1 Araneus ventricosus | reverse complement strand
GTCATTCAGTGGCGTAGCGTGGGTAAGTGGCGCCCGGGTCATAATGTGATTTTTTCGCCCCCATCATCATTAGTGGCTTAGCTTGTGTGAACGGCTCCCGGCTCCTGGTATTTTTTTCGCCGCATGAGAATACTTGGCTCTAAAAAGTGACGAACTTTTTGTCACCATTGCCAGTGGTGTAGAGAGGGTAAGTGGCACCAGGAGAATTATGGTGTTTTTTTTTTTTATCATTTTATGATACTTTTCCGTTAGCCGGGAGAAAGCGAAAAATCGCCAAATAATGTAGAATTCCGCCAAATTTCTTACAACCCGAAAATTGCAATTGGCGACATTTGCGCCCTTTCATTCGCTTCGCTTGGCTACTTGGCTCGCGTTTGGTTCACAATTGGCGACATTTTCAACCTGTCATTAGCTTCGCTTGGCGACTTGGCTCGCGTTTGGTTCACAATTGGCGACATTTTCTCCCTGTCATTAGCTTCGCTTGGCGACTTGGCTCGCGTTTGGTTCACAATTGGCGACATTTGCGCCCAGCTAACGGAAAAGTACCCATTTTATTTATTTATTTTACCCCAGACATCATCTCTGACTTAGCGAACGTAAATGGCGTCCGGAGAATGCTATTATTTTTATACGCCCTTATCATATTTTACTTTAAAAAATGACAAAAAGGCAGTAATATTTTGACTTCATGGCAACCCTAAAACTGGCCCCGGCAGTGACGGTTTTCCGCACAGGTGTTGGAGGTCCTCACCTCGTGCCTACGAAATCTAGGGGTGGAACTAAACTGACAGCGAATTTGCGACATTTGTTGGGGAAGGGAACTCAAGTCAGATTTGCGCCTGTGGCCTCATATTGACAAAATCCCCCATTGGCACTCGGTATCCGTACTTTCCTTTCCCCCGGTCTTTACACTACTGGGTCATTTAACCCGCGAGGACGCGAAAGGGGTGTTTCGCCACCCCACGCACGGAAAATGTGAAAAATACCCACTTCCAATTAGTTGAAATTAGTCAAATCCCTGCTACCTGCCTTTAAGGTCAGTTTCAACTGACGGAATGTGTTTGAAGAAAAAATCCTTTATTTTTTTTTTATCGGAATTGAGCTTATGGGGTGTCGAACAACCCCTTGCGCGTCAGTTTTCTTTGTTCAATTGAGTGGTCGTATTTGGGACAGGAAAATAATTTTTTTTCTCGCTGTTTAAGTTTTATTGATGAAATATGTAGATTCGATAATATTCTATATTTTTAAAATGGAGATTTTTGCGGATACAAGACTTTGAAACTGGATAATAGTGTAAATAAAAATCTCAAGAGTTTGATGCAAAAATTTTATCATTCTGTACGTAATGCAACTGTTTTCAGCTGGTACGTGTCTTACCAATTTTACAAAAACTATTGGAGGAAAAGCTTAAAATTGTAGAAACAATTCTGAAAACTGAAAGCGTATTACGCCCTAAATTTATTGAATCTAAGGGTAAAGCCATCAATCTTATTTAGATTACTAAAAATATGGTTTCCTCTGTACCTAAGAAAATTAGAAGTAGTATTTTTCTATCCGAATTGTTTAAGGATTATAATATTGATGATATTTTACTATAAAAATTTTTGAAAACATATGTGTAAGAAATATACATTTCTTATGTATTCGCAATACTTTGAATAATATAATGCAATATTTAATTACATGTCTCCGGTAAGCAGCTCTTTCGGGTGAATTATAGAAAAGTAATGGTATTTTGATAAAATTCATTGAAAAAAATTAATTTTCATTTCAGCACAATGAATTAATTACCACTATTTTTAATGAAAAATGAAATATAAATTAATCACTCGTAATTGCTTCAATGCATTCTCGGGGTTTTGTATCCTGCTCATGATAGCTGCTGTTAAGTTTAACCATTTAAGAACGGCATAACTGAGAAAGAACGAATATTCTCTTGTTTCGTATCTGAACCGTGAGGGCTTCAATCGTCCTTTTCTTCGCAGTATGCCACCGAACCGTGAAGGTTCCCTATCAGTTGAATGGGCATACGCAGAAAAATTTATTGAAAATAAAAAAGTAACAGCAATATAACAATACGCTCACTGGATATAAAGTTTCTTAATCATAGAATATAAACTGACTGCTACCAATAAAAAATATTACCAAAACTCACTTAAGCATGGAAACGTTACAGATGATTGAGATGGGATGAAACAGTCATAAATTATGTTGTATACGTTAGTATGACATACTTGGAGATTTTCTGTACAACCCCGGTTAACCGAACTAAAGGCGGGGAAGGAGGAGCGTGTTGGATAACGATTTTTTCGATTAAACCATGAACATCAATACTATTTTGTATCTACCGGGTATCCCAAACATGACTGGTGGATTTTGAAAATCAATAAAAGAAAACCGAAACGCGATAGAAATGTATCGTTTGCGGCCTTACGCTTGGGAAACCAGGGAATTTTTATCCCACCAATTTGCATATTTAGTTACCATTTCCGGCAACAGGTGGTGCTGCATAATAGCTAAAATAAAAACCAGTAAAAAAATGTTGCAAGGACTGTCACATGGCGTCAAGTCTAGCGAATTAGGAGGTCATGCCATGCCACTTCCTATTTGCTCGTCGTAATTCAAGGCAATAACACGATCATTGGTTCGCTCAGGAAATCAAATACTGGAGGCGTTCGATGTGGACGAGCACCATCTTGCATGAATCAGGAGGCGTTCAAATAATCGTCCAAAGCATAATGAATCGCCACAAATTCATCCATAATCCCAAGATATTTTGCAGCATTTATCGTTTTTCTCGAAAAAATGGGCCAATTATTACTTTGGACGAAATCGAGGCCTAGACCATTACTTTTGGGGAATACAGGGATGAAGGTACAGCAACATGTGGGTTTTCGGTTCCCCAAATCGGCAGCAGTTCTGCTTGTTGACAAAGCCATCCAGGTTAAAATAAGCCTCGTCCGAGTACCATATGTTTCCAACATCGATATCACCCTCATCCACAAGCTGCAGCATAGCGTTTGCGAAATCATAGCGTGCATCAATGTTATTCACACTCAGGGGTTGACGCGTCTGGATCTTGTAGGGGAACATGTGAAGGTTGTGGTACATAATACGTTGCGTGGTCATTCTTCGGAGTCCACCTCGGGATGCAACACGGAGAACGGATGTCCGGGGCTGCTGTAGGATGACCTGCTGTAAGGCATTGGCATTCGATTCTGAAACGGCACTGCGTGGCCGGCCGGCATTTACAATATGGTCATCATTGACGTTCCTCTTTCATTCGAATTTTTCGAACAGAGCCTTTATCGCATTGTCTGACGGGCCTCTTCTCACATCAAATCTCCTTTGGAAACTGCGCCTCGTTTGAACACAACTGTGTTCCAGGCGGTGATACTCCAGAAAAAGAAATATCCGCTATTCCAAGGATAAAACCATTTTCAATAGTTATACTCTTTCACAAGCACTCACAAACATATTACGTGGCAAAATACCTATTGAAGATGTAACGTATTCAATTCTTCTGCAGTTCTCAAATACCTGCAGCGCCACCTGTTGCCAGAAATGGTAACTAAATATGCAAATTGGTGGATAAAATTCCTTGGTTGCCCAAGCGTAAGGCCGCAAACGATACATTTCTATCTCGTTTCGTTTTCGTATTATTGACTTTCAAAATCCATCAGTCATTTTGAGGACACCCGTTAATTACAGTATGTAATTCTGAAGTGTTTTGTATGTAGTAAAACGAATTCAGGCTCTTTTTGTATGCTACACTCATGTTCTTTATAAAAGTTAACCCTCCGTCGGACGCAATATTCGCATCCGAGAGTTCGGGCTGAATGCGCTTGGCAAGAACAGGAAAACATTATCGTTATTACTATTGTTAATACCCATTAATTTTAATTTCAGCATTCTAAAATTAATTACTGGCCTCGTTGGGGTGGCTTAGAAGAAACAGGTGGAGATATCGTTGCAAAAAGTCTCGTTTTCGCGATTATTTTCGTGCAATCAGGGTCGGATTACTAAATAGACAAAGTAAGCAACTGCCTATGAGCCCCTCAACTTTTGGGGGCCCCGGGGTGGTATTTTCAGGGTTATCTAATTTTGTGTCTATATTTGATTTACAAGGTCCGTGCACTCAAACATATTCAAATTAGAATTAAGTATTGTTTTAATTTCAGAACATCAGACTTAGAATTTAATTCATGTTTTTAAATTTGTTTACAGATCAATGTGGTCCAATTTTTTTCGCAGTTGTCTGACTAATTCACAAGTCAACAGCTCTGCAGATCTTTGTGATAGAATATTAGGATTCTGTCAAAAATGATTTGTAAATCTTTAAATATTGAATTAATTCTTAACATTAGTTTTAAATTTAAATTTTTTATCAGAAAACCAACTCTCTTGATGGTGATCCGCAATTTAAATGTTTTCAGTGGCGAATCCAGGATTCGGGTCTGGGGGGGGCTGAGGTCATAATTTTGTATCGTAGTGACGAATGTCAAACCTCATGGCTTATATAAACCAAAACACTTTAACTTTACAGGCTTTCCTCTCCTGACAATAAGAACAATAAAGAGCACTACAATACTTTCGATAATTTAATAAAAAATACAATGAAATAACTGGCCAAAAAATGTTTTCGACCGCGCCAACGCTACAAGTGCAAGTGGAATGACTAGAAAAGTAGGATAATTTTCGATCCTGTGAAGTCAGAAAGCAATGTTGTCACGATTTTATAACTATTTTTTAAAATGAATATTAAGATCAAACAGTTGTAGTGATTTTAACCCTCAAAGCGTTTTGCACGTATATTTCCGTTTCTCATATTCAGTTCAGAAGCAAATAATTTATGTTTATATGTATAATTTCTAAAACTATCACGAATAAAATATTCTTAAGATTTCAAAGACTTGATTAAACGCAATAAAGATCCAATTATTCACTTGAAAAGCAAATTATTAAGTCTTTAAATCAAGTTGACAAAAATATCTAACTGCTCAGAGGGTTAAATTAAATCAAGAATTTTGGTTTAGCTCTGGGGGGGGGGCTACAGCCCGATAGCCCCTCCCCTGGATTCGCCACTGAATGTTTTATTTTAGTTTGTCATTATACGAGTTAATTAAAAACTTGCACGCATAGAGATTAATAAAAATCAATAAAAAATATCTTATTTTGGAAATTGGGGAGGGGAAAGGCAGCCTCCCGAAACAAGCGTTGCCTATGGGCCCCTGCAAGGCTTAATCAGGTCGTGCGTGTAATATAGTACGAGTTTTTTGTATTTGCAATTTCAGACGCATTTCGGATAATCCGAGTTTCAGTTAACCCGAGTTTGATTAACCGGGGTTTTACTGTAGTTTCAAAAATAATTTTTTCAGACATACTGACGTCTTAAAGGATCCCCGAAAAAGTCTCGAGTTCGAATTTTTCGATGATTACAAAACTTTCTTTCCGTAAGTTTATATGGTGTCGCAGCGGTCTTGTAGTAAGGTTTCTACTTCAGCGCCGAAGGAGTCCAGGCCCGAAACTGGATTCCACTGAAGATTCGCCGCGTATGTAGGCCTTTTGCACGCTAAGTCATACGTGCAGCTAAAGGCCCTCCCTCTGGTGCTGCTCAGAAGCATGGAGAGAGGGGGCAGCTCAGGCCTCGTCCTCGTCATCCGACCACGGCTCAAAATTAAGAGGTCTGTCCTAAAATAACCCTCGTGTAACTTCAAAACGGGGCTTTAATATAACTGAACTAAACTTCCTCGTATTTACGTATTAACGCCACCGAAGCTACAGATTTGGTGGTTTTTAAGTGCCGCCAAATTTGGCGGTTTTTGTACTTACGTATTAACGCCAATTTGGCGGTTTTTGTACTTACGTATTAATGCCAATTTGGCGGTTTTTAAGTGCCGCCAATTTGGCGGTTTTTGTACTTACGTATTAACGCCAATTTGGCGGTTTTTGTAAACAAGATTGCTCTTTATTGGCGCATTACCGCCAATCTGTAGCCTCGGTGGCGTTAATACGTAAGTACCAACTTCCTAAACATTTGTATAAGAGAAAGTAAAAAAACTTTTGGATCGATTTGAAATTACTTATTTGGATATGAAATACAAAAGAAAAATCAAATACACACATTTAGAATCAAACCGTTCTTAGTTTGTAAGAATGGATTATTTCTTGTTTTTCAAGCTTTGAACATTTATCTCTGCCAGATGGATACATCCTTTCGATGCCTTGTTTGCAGTAACATTTCAGATAAGCATTAGTCATCTCATGCAGAGAGATAAATGTTACGATAACTTGACTTCTGCATACAGATTGAACAAGTGTTAATACCAGGAACAAAATACGAAAAGATTAATCTAATTATCTTAGGAACGCAAAAGGATGAATTTTCCTTTACAATCTAATCAGCTAATCCGATTACAAATTCAAAGTTAAAAATAAAAGAAATATCGATAAAGCTCATGATTATACCGAAGTTGGCTTTCACATTCAAACGTCGTTGCGAATTCATATTACGTATTTTCTTCTGCATTTAGTCATGGTTTGTAAGGTAACCTCCAGGGATGGCCACCTTTGTGAAAGTTCCGTGTCCAAGAAATCTCTGGGGGCCCTAAAATATCTTTCCAAAGTCAAAACTTAAAGGTTGCCAGTTATCACCGAAACGTGTCACCAGGATCAGCAAGACTGACTATCCTGAAAGTCCTGTCAGTGGCATATCGACCAGGGGGGGCAAGGAGGGTATAGATATCCGGGCGCCAGTTTTATGGAGCATCATGGAGTGAAAATATTACTCCGCTTATGCAATTTTGAAAGAAAAAATGAGAGGTCTAAAAATAATACAGTGTGCCATGTACGCTTTTCACGCCACTGATGACGATTGGTGTAAATAAAAATCATATTATCGCCACTTATTCTCGCTACGCCACTGGCCATGGTGAGAAAAAGTTAATGCGATTACGTCACATTTTAAAGTCAAATGTGATAAGCGGGCAATATCGATAAAGTTCACGATTACCGAACTAGGCTTTCACATTCAAACGTTGTTGCGAATTTATTTTACGTATTTTTGTCTGCATTTAATCATGGTTTGTAAGGTAACCTCCAGGGCTGGCCATCTTTATGAAAGGTCTGTGTCCAAAAATATCACGCCGTTTACACAAACTAAGACGCTGATGTTGACGATGGGTCGGGCGAAAAAATCATATTATGAACCTGGCGCCACATACCCTAGCCACCCCACTGTGCCATGGGAGGCTTTACGATTATGCTTTGTAGCATCTCCTAGCAATAGCGTTATCTTCCGTCAGGTTTTATGTTCCGACTTTGGAAAAGAGATGACTGCTTCTGATATTAGATGCTATTGCTTCCCTGTTTATTATTGCCCCCTCCCCTTACCGTACTGGAATTTGTGCTACAGGCTCACCAGAAAACTTTCTCCAGCGCCGCTATACCAACTTATGTTATATAATTTTTCCTTTTTAAAACTGTACGAAAAAAGTTGAAAATTAAGCTTCTTGCTCTTGTTGGTCCCTCTCAAGTCGTGGAGTGCGGGTCATTGCACTCCCCCAGATGGCATGCCCTGGTAACCTCTAGAAAATGTAAAAGAATGCGGTGGAGAAATAATGGCATTTGAAAATAATTCGAGACCGAAATTTCAAGGGGCTCTTTTGTTTTCTCCTATACGAAGTATAAAAGAAAATGTATTGTAATCTTCCGAAAATTCTATCTTGAGATTTTGATGTATCGCCAGATTTAGACCCCCTCTGAGTTCGAAAACTCAATTTTCTGAAGTCTATGAACACGATAACTCAAAACGGAAGGAGTTAGATAAATGAACTTTGGTATGTGGTCTTAACGCGTTAATCGCTGTATGAATCAAATACTATTCATACAATGATCAAATACGATTCATACCTACTCGCTAATCAGATGACCCCTCTTCTACTGTAATTAAGAGATAGCAGAGAAGGGGTCATCTAATTAAATGGATGCTTCGAATCTCAGATTCGAGTCGTGGTAGCAAACGTATTAACACCAAAACTATAGACCTGTATCAAAGTCTTGGCGAAATCAACTTGCGGAGAGTCTGTCTTACCGTCTATCCGTTTGCATGTAAACGCGCTAATTCAAAAACGCTAAAAGCCCCAGATGGCATGCCCATATGGATGAAATCAGGCACATGGTTTTATTACCAGAATTGTAAAATTGTTAAATAAAATTTGGACCATATCCATCAACTGATCGACTGTATATTGGTCTGTCTATTCGTGTCTATGTAAACACATTGACTCAAAAATGCAACAATGTAGATAAATTTCATTTATCTAGCTTGCTGCGTTTCTGCGATAAATGAAATATCTCTAATTTTCTTACCTTGTCAACAAAACTTATTCTTATGAACAAAATTTAGATATATTCTGATTTTGGATCCAGTCGCTGAAAGATGGAAGGCGCAAAATGCATTTTGGATTTTCTTCGTTATAGCACGTTAAGCTAAGCACAAAAAGCATAGGAAAAATCGAGAGAAGAGAACTCCCACTGATGCTCTTTGAATAAAGATTTAAGAGCGGGAATGTGTTTTAATTCTCTGTAGAGAGAGATAAAAAGGATATGATAAGAATTCCTTTGTAAAGCATGGAATTTCCAAAACAACTTGAAATCGAACTTTCTAAATTTATTTTGTTTTTTTCACTAACGATAATTGACAGCGGAAACCTATAAAAGTCTGATTTGGGGAATTCCATGCACATATGCAAAGTCTTCTGTATTAAAATAAAATAAACAGGGTGCATCATCAAATTTGGTACAGAGGTAAGAAATAACATAAGAAGATAATTTCACTAAAGAAAGTGGGTACAAGCGTCATGTAGTAAGGCGGGAGGGGGGTGCCCGGTAGGTAATGGAAAGAAAACAGAACAAGGCAATGGTAAGCCAAAAAGAAAAAAACACAACATTTATTTCTTCATTTTTTGTACTCTTTTATTATAAGAAGTGCTCAAACTTATGACCATTTGCGAACGATATAAGCCTGATAACATCGTTGCATTGACAGCTGGATGTTCTGGAGAATTCCCGGCATTTCTCTGATGTTACCGACGGCAACTAATATTCGTGTTACAAGATTCATATGACTAGCAAAAGAGTTCTCGTACCCTATGTTTTCCATTGCATGTCAGACAAAGAAATCAATTGGAGATAAATGAGGAAACACGAGGACTATTTTGGGACAGACCTCGTAATTTTGAACCGCTGTCAGATGACGAGGACGACACCTGAGCTGGCACCCCCTCTCCAAACTTCCGCATCACACCAGCAGAAGGAGGTTTTATCCCTATGTATGATTCAACGCGCAACAGTCCCATACACGACGGACCTTCAGTGGAACTGGGTTTTGAACCTGGAACCCTCCGGCCACTAGGCCGCCGCGGCCTCGGTGTCTGATTAGATGTCTTTCTGAACGTCTTTTTGCTCAGGAGTCAACGCTTCAAAATTCGACTAAAAATAATCCTTGCGTTGCTTTAAAGTGCGTTGTTAATCCAACTAATCAAAATTTCAAAAGTGGTAAAATTTGAAAAAATCAGATTATAACGCACAAATTAAAAATGCGAGAGGCATCAGTATGAGAAATACGGATATTAGTATGATAATATAATCCAAAGCAGCAAACATTTTGAAACCTTAACTTCAATTCACGAAATGTTTTCTTCTCTAATAGTAGAGTTACTCTTTTGATTTCGTAAAAGCGAGTTGCAGATATTATTGAAAAACAAATTTTTTATAAATAATTCCAATAGAAAATTATTTACTTAAAACGTATCAAAAATATTTAAAAATTGCTGTTGCAGAAAATAATCCAAAAAATTTGAAGGCTTCTTTATAAATAATTAGACTATTTTCTGTGATTTATGTCTGGATATTATTAAAAATTATTGTAACAAACTACTATATTTTTGTTATTTTCTTTCAAATGTTTGAAATGCTCACTTGAAAAGAGACCTAAATTGTTTCTTGTAGTTTTCTGTTTTTATTTGTCTGTTTTACTTGTCAACATAATTTTAATAAAATTTATTTTTATATAATATGTTGGAGTAGATAATGTGAACTACTGTGATAATTTACAAAAAATGAGGGAGGCTCCTCAAACGAATTATTCAGCAAGACCGCCATGCACGAATGTACCCTAATAGCTCATTTTACGATATCTCCACGATCCCCAGTAGCACAACAATAATCTATACTTATAAAAGGCAATGTTTGTGTGCGTGTGTGTGTTTGTCTGCGATATCCAGACGAAACTATCGCACTTACAGCCATGAAATTTGGTACACATGTAGTCGTAATGATGACTGAATGCACCTCGAAGCCGAAATTTTAAATTTTAATCTAGAAATTTTTTTTATTTAATGTATTGTGTTGTTTTAGTTGATTTTTCGCACTAATTTCTCGATAGAATGGTTTCGAATAATTGTACGACAAAAATAGATAGACCATCGGAAGGAGCACGCGATTTCCGTTCTAATGAAGTTAGTTTTGAATTTCTAACGTAATTTACTGAATTTTGAGAATTTTTTAAAAAATAGTCAGTTTCACCATCTAAATGTTGGTTTTGTTTTTAAATTTGTTGCATCCGACTTTCTAATAACACCATTATTTTTAATTTTTTTCAGCTTATAACTAGAACGGTTCTCTCTGATTTAAAACAAGAACGGTTAAAATATCTTTTCCCGTTTTTTTTAAATTAAATTATTCCTGGGCAGATGAAAGTTATTTTTGTCGAGCGAAATTTCTTTAGCGTCAGTCTTCCGGAACGCAGCTTTCAATTTGATTGGATGAAGGGCCAGGTGACGTCATAACCTTCGGAGCTTTTTGTCATGTTCTAAGAATTTTTTTTCATTTTGTTGAAGTCCTGATTCCACGGGCAACAATTTTTTTATATTGTTTTGGATTAATGTACTCTGTACTGTTTTTCTACATGTTATTATCGCGGAAAAAATAAGCGGGAAAACCTATAATGTGTATCTTTTATTTTGAAAACTTTTTCGTGTCATTGTGGGCGATTTTTTTTTTTTATTTTGTTGAAGTCCTGATTCCACGGGCATCGCCGTGCGCGTACTGCTAGTGTAAAATATTTTGGGCAATATTGAACAATATTGTGAATACCGAGGAATACCGAATGCTATATCTAAATTTTTAAAAGTTTTGCAAACATAAAATTTTGGTACAAAATATTAGTTTTAGCTTAATAAGTCATATTAATTAGGATTTTATTTTTAAAATATTCAATGAAATAATTTTTCATTAAAAAGCCAAACATTGCGTAACACTGTGTGAACAATATCGGAAATTCTATATTCCCACAACGTTGATCAATGTAGTGGTGACAATATTGAAAATTCTATGTTTAACATTGACCAATGTAGTGCTGAATATATTGTAAATTCTACGTTTAACAACGTTCATAAATGTAGTGACGACAATATTCTGTATTTAACAATATAACACAACGTTTTATTATGCCAGTTTTTTTTTTTTTTACCTAGGACCTGGATACGTTTGTTTATATATCTGGTTTTGATTCTTTGTTTTAAAAAACATCCTATTTTTATTAAAATCTCCTAGACCGTCTTTCGTTTTATTAATTCAGTAAATAAATGATAATTTTAAAAAACTAACAAGTTATTTTAATAAAAAAATATTACTTTTAAAAAATTCTCCATCCAAACTTTTACTAAATATAGAACTCGCACATTTAAGAAAATTATATATCCTTTTTCTTAATGTTGAAATTTTTAATGTTCATGAACAAAATTTAACTCTAAATACAGTCAATGTTTGTTGAAAAATAATAACTTTCTTTGTGTCCCATATTTTTAAAAGTAATTACTTTTGAGCCCTAATTTCATAATTTATTCCACAAGCAAAACTTAGTTATTAGCGAAAATCGCTCTCTCTTTGATTTCAAATAATATTCTCAACTCAAAATTAAAATAAGAAGTAGAGATGTGCAATACTTCGTATCAAGCCAAGCTGCGTTACCGCAATCTGTCTTCCATGTGGAATGTCTTTGGTCAAGGCGACTATTCAGGCAACCAAGTTGTCCGGAGTTCGAATTCAAGGTTCGCGTCGATTATAAAATAATAATAAATGATGTGGTATGGACGCAAAACTTTTTTTTCAATCTCTGATAAGTAATTAGGTTTAATATTAGAAATGGTTATAATTTTTGGGAAATAAATAGTTCATTATTGCAAATAGGTTGAATTATATTGCAGTATTGATTTTTCGAATTGTACAGTATTGTGTGCTACTTGGGCTGTGATGTTTTGCGCTAGCTCTTCCGATTTCGTTTGTTTCTTGCCATATAAAAGTCTAATTGGACTGGAGTAATAGGCTTTGCTCAATTACACAACACACTGAAGAAAACAGTAATGGAGTTAGACTTATTTCCCTGTAATCTTCATATCATTAGCAGATTGGTAGTGAACTTCTGTAATTGCCGTCGAGCGGCGCTACAATCCCTCATCATATATGGGAATGAAATTGCCACTAATTTTCTCAAATAGTGACAGTATTTAATTTTATTAAGATGCACCACTTTTATAGTTAAAAGCAGTACTTTATAATGGATGATAAATGTGTCGAAAACAACGGTTTTATTAGAAATAAAGTTTATGTATGACACACTTTCATTTAGAAATACTGGTACTTGGTTAAAACATTCGAATACAATTATAGTTGGGGCAAAATCTAATTGGTCAAAAGTAATTAAAACAACAGTTATGTTTGCTTAAACAGTTGAATTTTGATCTGATTTTTTTCAAATGAGAGTTAGTTGACATTAGCTCTATAAAAGTTAATGAAAATTTAAATGTTTTTCTATGCAATGGATTATGAATACTTCTAATGGTAAAATAGAAAAAATCTATATTAAATGCACAAACTAAAGCCAGAGAGGAAACCGTCTGGATCTAAAATTCATAGAGATAAAATATTCTATATTCATATTGATTTAATTGCAAATTTTCCAACGATACAACTAGTTATACTAATTTTAGAAATGTCTGCACACATTAATTATTGCAAACAACTTCTAATACTCGAAATATACAAAATATTAATAAAGGGGAAACTAGGAATACTTTACACTAGTTTAAATTTTTCGTACATTTCTCGACTATCATAAAAGAATTTGATTTTAAAAGTGAAAAATGTACTTATACTAAACTGAAATCTTATGAAATTGTAAAATAAATATATTTCATTAAATCACCAAATATCAAGTGTCCCTAACATTAGGAATACTTCTCCCTAGTTGTAGGAAACTTGACCCTACATGAAAAGAATATTTAAATTCTTTCGATAATTTGTATATAGTCGAAATTTAGGTATTAGGTTAAAACAACTCAATTGAAAGCGTCTTAATTATCAAAAAATATTAATGAAATTAATATGAAAAGTTAAATAATATGGCAAGTATAAAACGTAATGGCTATTAATAAAAATTTTGTTTAAAATTAAATTAGAAAAAAATCTAGTTATTAAATTAATTCTAATAATTAAATTCAATTAGTTCAAAATTAAGTAAACAATTAAAATACTGAAGTAATCAAATGAGAAAAATTATATCAATGGAGCTGGAGATCTACAGAGGGTGTTCGCACATTTTTAGAACGATTTCGTTTCGTTGTATGGAAAATTCGTTTGCTTGGAACAAATTATTTTCAAAACAATTACATTTTTAAAACTATAAATTATCATTTGCTACATAAAATTTTTGTTTACATGCAAAATGGCGCTTTTAAAGAAGCGATGGATGGAAGGCTACGTTTTACTCTTTCCAAAGGGAATTAATCTTATTCAGTTATTTAAAGACGCTATGAAAGCCATCGTTTTTGATATCTAAAGCCACTAGTAAGAAAGGGAAAAATCTTCCAAGTTTGTTTTCAAGTGGAAAAATTGTTCCAAATACGTATCCAAGGAAAAAACGCAGTTCTTCGAATATTACAAAAGTGAGATCTTTAATGTCAAAAAAAATCCTCCAAGTCAAAGATTTGTTGCAAAATCATTAAATTGCTCAGCATCAACTGTAAACAAAGTTATTAACTCTGATTTGAATCCCAAAAAGTAAAAAAAAAAATGCAATTCTTCATCCTCTTTCTGCACGTCATATCGTTGGACTCAGAACACATCACAGAATTCTTCATAAAAAGTATTTGTAAGGAAAGAAATGAAAAATGCTGTAACAAAAGATGAAGCTTGAATCTATTTTAACAAGAAAGAATTCAATTTATTATCATCAAAGAGGAGAAAAAATTTTAAAACCTGTTTCAAAGAATCTAAAGAAAGTTTTCCTAAGAAAATTATGATTGTTGCTGGTTTTTCACAAAATGGTAAAATAAAAGTAAAGAGAGTGTATAAAAATGTTAAGATTAACTCCCCATACTATCAAGAGCACATTTAATATACAATCTTCAAATATGAAGTCGCATCTCTTTACCCACAAAGTCATCAATCAGTAGAACTGCAATAAAACAAATCAAACAGCCTCACATCACAATCCAGTGTTAATTTCCTGGAAAAATAGAATGAGAAGTGGTTATTAAGACTAAAACCTTCCTTGGTATTCCTGGTAAATAGCTCTGTATAACCCAAGAGTTTTTGAGATTTTTGACTTTTAAAAACCGCATTATCCAAACGTCGACCTACATCCTTTTCTGGACTTGGGAAAGTTTTTCAAGAGAAATGGGACAAAATACCTCCTCCGATACCACAAAAATCATCATTTTCAAGGAAGTTACGATGTAGGAAGATAGTTAAGAATACGAGCTATCAAACTGAAAATTTCAAACACAAAAAAATATGTAAAATAGTTCTTAAAATACCATAAAAATCGTTCTAAAAATGTGCGAACACCCTCTGTATTAACGTCAGTAGCGCATTGAAGCCGGTTTTGGAAAATTAGAATAGATAATACGAATACCATCGACTTACAAATAAAACCCAGAAAATAAAATCTGAAAGTCAGAATTAATTTTAATATTAATACTAACATTTTATTAAAGCAATGAATAGTCTCTTTTATTCGAATGCTTTCACTCATGCAAAAAAGCCTATGCAAGTACTTATGCATAGTTAAAATTTCAACGCTTTGTGATCAAAATTTATTCAGGCGAAAGAAAAAAATTATATGAAACTTCCAGCCCTCTTAGATATCAGAGTTTTTGCAAGAGAAAATCTATTTCTTTTCGGAGGAACTTTTAGTTCTATAGGACATTTTAATGCATCAATAATTTATCGCTTGTAATCGTCGAGTGTACAAGATGGCCGTAAATTATTGGACTCATTTCAAAAATTAATTTGAAAAAACCAAGCTAATAATGTTACAACTACAGTATTTTTTTAATGAGAGTGCATTTTAAAAAGTTAATTTTTTTTCGGATAGGTAACGCGCCGTTACGTTGGCCTAGGTGGTCATAAATTATTGGATGATTCATTAATGGAAATATTATGGAATCCAGACATGAATTCGTTTCTCAAATTTACTGCCATCTGGTGTCACATGTGTGGAAACAAAATTAATTTTATTAATCGATAAATTGCTTTTTAAGTCATTTAAATATTTAAATTATAGAAATATATTAGATAAAAACTTTAAACCTCTAGTACATGAGGAAATGTTTGAAAAATAGATATCAAAATTATCTCTTTACACAGATCACACACGTCAAGTTAAAATATTTGACGATTAGTGTACTTTCTCTTTATGTATTTTTTTTATACGAGAAAGCAGAAACTCCCTAAAAGAATCCATATTTAACCCCTTAACTGGTTGGGTTTCCCCATTATCTAATTAGATGACACCTTCTATTTTGGGAATGCGTTGTCATATTAATTCGTTGACAACATAAAGGCAGTAGAAATGTTTATGGACTCCACGTAATTTTTGTATCAGTTATAACGCCTGGGATTCGATACACGTATGGCGTACGGGAAAATCAATTAAGGGGTTAAGTTTCTCATTGACTCTTTGTATGACTCTTGAAAGTGAAAAAAAGTTTTTTTTTTTTATCATGAATAACTTTTCTTCTTAATCTGTCTTCTCTGCGTCATTCCTTTTCCTGTGTTCTGAAACTCATATCACCGAGATATGGCGTTCTTATGACCACTGTATCCCCAAACAGGTTACCTTGGGGGCGGCTACGATAAGTATTTTGATGATCATTTATATTTATCTATGATCAGTGGGGACCGGCATGAGTTCAAGTATATTTTTACAGTTATTTTCTATGAATATCAAACTCTTTTCTTCTCATCATATTGTTACGAATCTGTAAATATCGCTTCCGTGCTATGTTAGTCTTATAAAAGTAAAAAGGATTTATAGGGATTTGTATTGGACAGAAGCCAATGACCCCAACCTTGGAGACTTGGCGAAAATTTTGCGACTTAGATAACAAAATGAAGGTGTTAGAAAATACAAGAATGATCGCTCTCTCTCTCTCTCTCTCTCTATTAGGAACGGAGATATTGAGATTCTTCTGGATATTCGAAGTGATGTCACGTCCTGTCGGAAAACTATAAATTTTGAAGGATCTTAAGCGAGGAGGGTCTCTTTAGAGTCTGTTTGCAGTGCGAATTGGTCAGCTACTAGACACTAAGCTCTATTGATAGTGCTGTTTCTTTTATTATTAGTGACTTTCTGTCTTCTTGCGTTGCTGATTTGTACAAGTGCTATTTTCTTATCACCTATGCTTCTTGTTTTCTAGAATATTTGTGAAATAAAGCGTCGTGCTCCATTTACCTGCTTGTTGACTGTTTTCTTCGTGCATCCATCGAACGATTCTTGTAACAATATTAATCGAAATTATAGTAGTTGGCTTGAAGTCAGATTTTCGCAACAATACCTGCAACTGAAAAAAAGAATTCCGTCTGCTGCTTAGTCACCACAGTCATCATTCGTAAAGGTCGGCCCGCATGTTAGAACTTTGCCCCGGGGCGCTGTTCATCTCTCGGCGGCCATGCCTGTATTTATTTTCTTTCTTTTTTATTAATTCAAAAAATCCATTGATAATTTGAAAAACTAACTAGGTATTTTTTTATAAAAGATATTACTTTTTCGTTCTTCTTTTTATTAATTCAATAAACCAATGATAATTTGGAAAACTGACTAGGTATTTTTATAAAAAATATTACTTTTGAAACATTCTCCATCCCAACTTTTACTAAATAAGGAATGCCAAAATTATCCTGTTTAAGCAAATATTATCAGTTGCTATCAGCAAGTCGCACTTTAAAGAAAACTATATATCTCCTTTTTCTTAATGTTGAAATTTTAACGTTCATAAGAAAAATTAGACCTGAAAAACAGTCAATGTTTGTTGAAAAATAATAACTTAAATTTTGTCCCATTTTAAAAGTAATTACTTTTGAACCCTAATTTCATAATTTATTCTACTGGCAAAACTTAGTTACTATCGGAAATCACTCTCTCTCTCTTTGAATTCAAATTACTCAAAATTTAAAAAAATTAATGAAATCAAGAAAACAGTTGAAAATAAATTGTATGCACGATCTATTAGAGCAATCTATCTTCTCCTCTCAGAGTCTAGCTGGCTGAGTGGTTAAGACGACAAGTTTAGGAAGAGGGATATCGGGGGTTCGAATCAGAGTTTGTCTTCGTAATCAATTTTTGCTATAGTTTGCAATGAGTTTGACGCGTCAAGCTTTTGTGACAAGTTTGACGCGTGGTGACCTTGCTGCAAACTAAAATTGCTATCTGGGGTTTGGTGATCCCCCCCCCGTGTTGGGAAGTTAGTTCATATATATGTGAGAGTTTTTAGAGTAACTTTTGATGGCGCCATCTGTTGAAAGTATATAGAATTAAAAAATAAAACCTTCCAAAATTATACTGAAAAGAAATTAAATTATAATAAAAATAAATTTGCATATATTTTATTTAAATGACAGAATCACACCTTTTTAACAGTAGTATTCATCACTGGTATTTTTGATTTTTCGATATTGCGTAGAAAATAACAGTTCGTCAAAATAACAAATGGACCTTATGCATGTGACGTCACATCCTCCAACACGTGACCTGCCGGAGGCAGCCATTGGTCAGTCTTAAACAGCTGACTCAGAACTGCTTTTATTTCTGAGTCGCTTATAGGCCGATCGTTTTGTTTATTCCTCCACAGCTGTTTTTCTATACTCTCGAACCCAAAGGGTGCATAAGGTCCATTCATCACCCCTAGTCCCGAAGCCAAGACTCCGAATCACAATAACCCCCTTCTTTACAAATAAGGAAACCAAGGTAACATTTCACTAATTTACATCAAAATATATTCAAGAATTCACTTCAAAAACAATAATATAATATTTATTTCCACTATCCCCTCCTTCTCAGCCCATCACGAAAGTTTGACTTTCCCCTCCCTGTGGCTAAACATATAACTCCTAGTTACAGAAATAAACAAAGCACGTTTTCTCTATAGAGTGGCAACGTTGAAAATCGAAAATAAAGTCAGAATTTTGATCAAGTTTGAATAGAGTTGTTTGTGATAAGCTGTAAAATATGTTTATGTACTGTTTCCGATGGCAGAATTTTTGTTGTTGAATTTAGGGAGTGAATAGAAAAAGGAATGTTTGATATCCGTTTTCACTCTCTCTGATTATAAGGGTTTCCCTTGAATGAAAACTGCATTAAAATTTTCTGACAGCCTTCCTTTGTTTTGGTTTCAGTTATAGAAACTTTTTTAGGCTATGTCGCTGGTCTTTTTTGTTTATTAGTTTGCATTCTGTGTATTTAATCCATCCTTAAGAAAGTTAAAAATGAAGTCCAGTGAATCACCTGTGACAGCTGAGTCATCTGATTCGAGAAAATATGGTACGTATTTCTTTCTTATTAATATGCGTCAGATTTCTTTGGAATTCTAAATTGATTTTATCAATTTTTTTTTAAGGAAATGGATTCTAATTTGTATCTGCAGTTAGTTGTTTTATTAGTGTATTGAAATGCTTTTTTTTATTATTTTCTGATTTCGTTCGGTATCGGATCGAAAAAATATATTTTTTTCATCTTCATTCAAAAATTTATTCTTTTTTAGTTGAAAATATCAGTTGTTTTGTGGAAAAAAAAATTAAGTAATAACTTGAAGAAGTGATTATTATTACTTTGAAAAATTGGATATATATTGGATAAATTACAAAAAATTGGATATATTATAAAAAATTGGAAATATATTCAAATCAATTGCACATTTGTTTAAATTTGAAACTGCCGGGAATAATGGATATTGCATATTTTATTTTGGATTTGCATTTTATTTTGTTGATTTTTCATTCGTATTTAATTGATTGAATGTGTTGGAGACTTGGTCTAGAAGATTTTATGAAATGAAATATTTCTTTTATATCTGAAATCAACATTTTTTTGTTGATTTTTTTAGAAATTTTACTGGAATCTTGTCTTCAGTTTTAATGAAAATTCTTTGGATTTCTTAACTTGATTTTTAGCAATATCAGCTCACTTAATTTTACTGACAAGAATAGAGGAAAATTAAATGTATATTCTTCTTAGAAAATGGATCATACTGAAAATTTGATTGCATAAATAGTTAAAATCTGAATATGAGTGAGCGGCCTATTAGGCGACCGGTGGTTGCTGCTAGTCCTAAAGGTCAAAGTGGTAGGCGTCGAGTGATTGCATTAAGTCCTAAATTACAAGATCTACAAAAATTGAAAGCACAAAAACTAAGGCCAGAAAGTACGAACCCTTCAAGAAGTCCTTGGCCTACAAAGCAAAAGCCAGGCAAATACGGTAAGATATTGCTTATATCATTTTGAAATGTAGAATATTAAATTAAACTTGGTCTTGCTGCTTCACCCAACTGACTTCTGTGATCCATGGACAAGAATATAGATTTGTCATTTGGTATATGTCTTTTAAGTTGACCTTAACCAGTCCTCCTAGTCTTTAAATTCTCTACAATCAGACCTTGATTTATATGTAAAACATACTCAGTTGGTAGGTTAATATATTATTCATTGACAGTCGCTCTTCTAGAGTTTCTTTGTACTGGGCTTGAGATTTGGAAATGGTTTGCCCTGCCAATCATATACAAGTGATATCTATTTTGATCAGTCGTCTAACTTGCATCATTTACTTACAAGCAACTGTATTGCTTTTCACTCATAATTGGTTTGAAATTTACATGAACCAATTATACAATAAGTGGTTCTTTGAGTCTTTGCAAATATTTTGGCTGTTTGATATTATTTTCCTTCCTTCCACAGTTTATATTTGGTAAGAACCTTTCAACATAGTAGCTCATGATTTTATGTTTGAATACAAACATCCATACACTTTGTTACCTCGGATATGCATTATTCATTGAAATTTTCTTTAGCATTCTTTCAAGATCTAATTCATTGATCGGCAAACTAAGGCCCCCGAGTTAGATGTGACTTACTTAGAGATTCTATTTAGCAATTTTAAAATAATAGTAAAATAATTTAAAATCATAATTTAAAATAATTTTCATCCCGGTTTGAACCAGATTATGAGGAACATTTAGAAATGCAGTCACAGCTTCATTTATTGCATTAGTATTAAGGAATTTTTAAATCAATGTTTTTTTAGTCCTTATGGAGTTTTATAATATACTAGAAAATCACCCGTCATGGGAAATCTCTCAATGCCTCTTCATTTGAGAGATTTCCCGTCAAATCCAACGTGTTTAAATAGATATATTTGCGAGAGAAATGTATAATATTGATTGAAAACAAATAAAATAAACATGTATTATGGCAGGAAATATTTTTTTTATTTACATATTTCTTTATTCAAAAAACCTCTTGGAAAACAACATTCAGTGCAAAGTATTTTTCGTTGTTTAACAATTTTCCTTGTACTTCAGATGTCTTTGTGTTAATTTTAACATTGCCAAAAAATATTATCAAATTATATCATACGATTGCACTAAATAATTAGATGCATCGTGGCGTCCCGACTGTATCATGTGTATGATATACCACTGTTGTAATTGACTACTTTCTATTAAAAAACGGAAATTAATTTGAAATATATGATTAATATAATTTAAAATTTCTCAGGAAGTATTGGTCATATCTAGATGAATTTTATATCAATGGATAGCAAATTTTATTTCACTATTTTAGAGCTATTAAATTTGAAATTAGAACGACAATTACTCTTTTAAATTTAAAATTACTGAAATTTAGGTTCTCTGACAATGAAATAATGCTGATTAACGTCTCGCAGTGCTATGGCGCGAGTTTTATTGTTTCTGACGTCAGAGCGTTACCGAGAGATGTGGGCTATTATGTTATTAATTTTATAGGCCTGACATTTTTTTTTTGATGGGGAGCAGCTCCTAAAAACATTTGTATATTCCTGTATTGATTATAAAATATGGAATTAAATTAAGGTACCTTTCTATTAGTTTGACAGTAGTTGTTCACAACCCTACATGTTGATATGAGGTGTTATATTTTACTTTTAGTGCAGCAACTGCCTAAATATTCCAAGTTTCGTCACCTTATAACCAATAATTATAAGTTTCCTTGTTTTAAGGTGACCGAAGGGGTAATTTGGGGTTTATTTTGATTTCGCCAGTGCTAATGCTGGAAGTGATACATTTGACGCACATATTTGACTATCATTGAACTAATGGAAAAGTTCCAAAAATTATATTTGTGATAAATAACATCAAATACTCTATTAAACGGTTTTCATGATCTATTATGTTGCTGTGCATTTATATCTTTTTTGAGTCGAGCACTCTTGATGACAGATTTATGTAAATCTGTCATACTATTCCATTAGTGAGGCCCCAATCATCGTCAAGGTTGAATGTTGGTGCTGTTCTGTTAATGTGAGGTGACCAATTTTTTTACAATGATAAGAGGACACAAATAAATTGAAGATAAAAAATATCATGAGTAAAAGAAACATTTTAATCATTGAAGCAATAATATGAAAAATGCATAATAAAAATATTTGTAACATTTTAACTTAGCCTATTAATTATTATTTAAATGAATACTTTTGAATTCAATGAGTTTTTCTTGTCAGGAAATGTACAGATCATTAAGCTTTTCTTCAATTTTACGGCAAGTGCTATGGCTAGATATCAACATTCAATCTTGATTTCTCACTTGTCCAAAAATCATTTGCAATCGAGAAAACTTTCAACTGCTGAATTAGTTCCAGGGCTGCACAACTCAAATTGAACAAGAATAAATAAATTTTCACATGGAATAAATTCATTTTTGAAACAGTTGGATATTTCCAGCCATCATTTTATTAATTTCAATGTATTCAGTTCCCAAATTTACATTCAGTCTTCTAATTTCTTCTAAGAGAGATCTGATATTGAGATTTACAGATTAGTCTTCAAATATTGAAAAGGAGGGCATGGAGGAGGACGCTTTTCAAGAGGGGACAGAATATACAAAAGAAGGACTGTCCTCCATAAAGGGGGTCGATTGGTCATTTTATGTTAGTGTCAACATTCAACAACAATAGATTTGGTGATGCAAGTTATTAGAAAGCTTTGATGAATTATCATTAATATTTGGCAGGTTTTTGTCTGGGGTCCTACCAGAATAGTACCAAATTTTCCCATTATATCTTATAAGCTAATCAAATTTCTAATTTCTTGATGCAGACAGTAAGTTCTTTGTCATTTATAAAGTGGCTAATTCTATTTAAAATTAATGGATAATATTAATGACTAATACAGTGGAATGCCAGTTATTTGAAACTTGGGTTATCTAAAATGCCTCTGAAATTGCAAATCCAAAAAACACATATTGTAGGCTCGTGAATGATTGAGAATGCACTATGACTAGCGGAGAGCTGAATTCTCGACCTAAAAATGTAATTTTTTAACTTCAATAAAGAGCATAAGTGCATCCTACAAAGCGAGTTTTGAATTCATTTTGCACTCAAAACATTTCAGAATTACATACTGTTATTAGATACAAAATAGAATAGATGTTTATGGCTTGACTGAAAAAGTCATTATCCGAAACGGCTTCCCCCTTTTGTTCAGTTAATCGGGGTTTGACTGTAAATTATAAGTTGCTTTTAAATTAGTTGATAATAATATTTCATGTTCATAAATCAAATGCAGTTGTTATTGTATATGTTTCATCACTGTACTAGGTTTAGCATTATAGTATTGTAAGGTCTGGTGATCAAAATACTTCATAACTTTTTTTACCTGAAAAATAATATTAAAATCAATGCATAATTAAGGAAGTGCAACTTGCATGGGAAGTTTTATTTGCTTTGCAATATTGGGGATCATAGGATTAATTTTTCATATTTTAAACAGATGATAAGTATAATTATTTACTTATATTTTTAAAATGTTTCTGTGCAGTTATATTTTGAAATTACTAGACCTTCATTGGAATAATTTTTAATAAGTAGGAGTAATCCTTATTTTCAGATAAAGTATGTCCTAAATGTATACAATTATAAAATAGATAAAACTGTATACAATTATAAAATAGATAAAACTGTATACAATTATAAAATGGATAAAACTGTATACAATATATGTATATTGTTGATTTGTATACATTAACAGGTTATTCTGTTTTATTTGAAAATGAAGTGGAAAACAAATTTTAAGAACTTTGAAAGGGAGAAAAATTGTGTATTTATTCCCTGTAGCATAATTTTTAACATTGATATTGATTAAGTTGAAGAATGCTTGTGATTTCATTTAAAAGCTTTGTAAGCATGATTTCGTGTATCTAATTCTTTTGCATGATATCTTTTCCCCCTAAGTTTTCACTTTAGTAGCTTATTTTACTTTCATTTTGATTAATTAACGAATTGAAATTTTAATTTAGATAAAATTATAAAGCATTTATTATTTCATTAAGGAATTATCAAATTCTAAGATTAATTTTTTAAGCAGTTTTTAGGCAGCTAATTTTGAAGTTTCATTTCAATAAGTTTCAAATTAACTTGTATTTTAAATAGTATTTATTCACTAATTCGAGCATTTTTTTTTTCTCTAGGTGAGCAGCTTACATATGATCCTCAATTCAAAGGTCCAGTGAAATCAAGGTAAATTATTTCTTAATTGAAATAAATATTCTTTAGTGATTAGTTTCTTCTGGCATAAGTTCATACAGAAAATTTACTCTTTTTTAATGAGGCATTGAGAACTGGATTGTATGAACCTCAAGTTTTGCTGTGCTGTTGTAGGCATCATATTTTATAAAGATTGAGAGAAATCATTTGACAGTCCTATTATCTAATGTAGAACAACTAAAACTCTTGATCCACTTTACTTATAAAAGAAAACATGTTTCCCATTTCAATATGATGCCTAGTTCAATTTAAAAAAAGTGTGTTTTCACCCACTGCAGCTCTCAATGCCTGATATGTGTGTGCATTAGTAAGATAACAATATTTAGTCAAAGAGAGTCCATATTCTAAATTGTTTTATTTCCATTTATTCAGTTACTTCAATCAGGAATTTTATGATTTTTCATTAATTCCAGTTAGAAACTTATTCAATATGTGACCATAACCATGGTAATTCCATGTTATAGCAGCCCCCGAGTTACTTGGGGAACTTTGGATTACGCCAAGCAGATCACAGCTATGATTTCGCTATGATGATGTTTTGGCAAATATTTGGTGGTTGCTTACAGGGGGCGCTATATCATGGAAGTACCATAATCATTATAGATGTGCAAGAAAAAATTTGTGTTTTGGCCTTACAAAGACCCCAAGTAAAAAGGGTAAATCTGTGCTACAATTTGTGGGGAAATGGATTGAGTGCATTAATTGGTTCAACATGTTCTCGAAGCGTGTACCACCGGTGGCTCGCACTTGAATGTTTCATCAGGTGGTATGTACCACCAACAGTTTAGTTTGTTTAGTATCTAGAAAAAATTTCCATTTAGTTGAAAAGTAGGATTTATTGTATTCCAACTCAATATTCAATGGTTATCATTGTGGTAAAATTTAACTTTTCACTTTAGTTTGGCGCTGCCCGATAAAGCAAACTGCTCTTGGAGTGCTCTCGGCGTGAATGTGTTAATCAGTCAGACATTGTCTCGGGTCATAAAATGAGCTTGCCTGGAAATTTTCAGTATATTCAAAACAAAGTGAGAAGATAACTGAAATTTAATTGGGCTTAACTGAAACTTAACTACTCTACTTCCATACAGTGATTTATCAATTATATATGCATCATAAATTTTTTGCAGCTGAATGGAGTATTTGAATCCTTATTTCTACTCCATTAATATTTGGTGTTTTAAATGCTTTCTGTCGAAAGATAAATTCATTTTCTCCTCTGAATTGGAGTTAGGAAAAAAAGCTTAATGATCTGTACATTTTCTGTTTAAAATTTAGATATTATTTTCAATAATGGAAAATGCTTTTAGTCATGATTATAAGGTGCTGAAGTAAAGTTTTAAAATAAATTTTTTAAATGGTCTTCATCTCTGTATTTTATGTAATTATGTATATGCACTAGAGCCTCAGGAGTTCGAATATCTTTTTTAATTTTCTGAGAAAATTTTATGAAAAGATGAAGGAAAATAACAATTAGGAATTGGAAACAAAGCTAGTGGTTATTCCTATTTTAAAATAAACACTTGAATTGTTATTTAAGAATGAATACAGCACCTTAATTAGAAACAAAATCAGTTATCTTCTTTTGATGTAAGGAACTAAACCTGCTTGACAATGTGATCTGCAGCTACCTCTTTCCATATTCTTTCACAGAGTAGGTACCCAAAGTCAATGCTCTACTGCAATATGTCTAGAGTATTTTAATGAAATTTCTGGATAATCTGAATTTCCTAGAATCCGAACAGAGATCAGTCTCACTTGGTTCTGATTCCCGAGGTTCTATTGTATTGGAAAGTGTAAAATACAATAAAGAAAAAATTTCTTGTTCGAAACTTATGGCATTTATACACATAAATTTTATATTGATAAATTAACAAACAGTTAATGCTAATGATAGCCGAACACAAGAGTATGAAATCAGTGTGAATGCTTATAATGGTGTTTTGTTTTGTATTTCTCACACTGTAAGTAGAATTGCAATGTCAGGGTTGTGTGACTTAATTGTCAGATCTTTTAAACTGATTGCATTGCTTGTCAAAAATTAAGGAATTGTGATGTATCCTATTATTATAATATTTCCCCATCAGAACAATTAAACAAACTAGAATGTAACTGAGTTTTAGTAGATTACAGATCAGCAACAAAAATATAAGTAGCTAGAATGTTAAAAATATTCAAAATAAGTTAGGTTTCACTTTCTGTGATAGATTTCACTTTCTGTGATAGATTTCACTTTCTGTGATAGGTTACACTTCCTAACTCCCATGTTTAATAAGGATGATTTTTTGAATTCCTATTCAGTAGGAGTTTCTATAGATCTCATTATACACATGAAATAGACCCCAACCTACCAACACAGGTACTGTACTCAATCAGTTACAAAATAGCCATCACTGGTCCATGCCCCATCCCTCTTCTGAGAGGAGGCTTGTCCTGTCACTGGCAATGAGTTTCACCACAGTTATGTGGGGGACTGGGCCCTGTCAGGGATGCTGTGCCGCACCAAAATTTTTGTGCCCCATTCATGGAATGGAGTATTCAACTAGTAGTTAAATAAAGATCTGGTGAAAAATTGAGACCAATTTCATTACACTCCTTCCCCCTGGTCAACAAATCGTGCCCCCTTGTTGGGCAGATTATCCCCCCCCCATTGGGCAGACACTAGCCCCCACGCCTGATTATTAGATCTCTATATAAGTGATAATGATTTTTTTAAGTTTCAGAATAGATAGAAGAAAAATTAATATATCGTGATCAGAATAATTAGTGTTCTGTCCATTTCAAGGATGACACTTCCTTTATTATCAAAATCATGCCAGTTATGGTTTTTGTAGTTTACATTTTAGTGGTTGATAAACCAACCATTGTTTGATTGATTTCAGCTCGTCTTTCGTAAATTGTCTCCAAGTATGTATAATTTATTTGCAAAAAATTGAACCAATTTCAATCTGTTGCACAACAAACTACTTATATTGCAATAATTAATTTTGGAAAAATGAAGCATAAGAATTTTTTTCTGTTATGTTTTGTGAAACCAGGAATATTTCAAAATTTGTATTATGCATTTGATACCGATTTTCATAACTGTATCCATCTGTTGCTTAATTAAGCTATGATACATATTGAATCTTCATGTTTCAGTGGTTAAATTTTTAAAGGTTACTTGATTTTGAAACAACAAAAATTTATTTATTGTACTGCTATTGGGGACATTTCTGTGCTCTGTAGTGTTTCGGTAAAGATCTTCAAAGACTCAAAGAAACACAGGTGTTTTGGTAAGGATTTTCAAAGACTCAAAGAAACACAGAGATGAGGTGTAGCCACACAATTGTAAGCTTTAGAAAATTTAAATATAAATTTTTTGAAATGGTACACAATATGTGAAAATCACCTGATCTGTGTCACAATGTCAAACACCACTAGGAAGAGTATCTAAAGATGCTATTTATGAGTTCTTGAAAACTGACATGAAGACTATCATGACATGCACAATATGGCATATTTGTTGTTAAAAAATGGATAAAATTAACTGATAATCTTATAATTATTATTTTTAGGTGAATTAATATGAAAGATAATAAAATTTTTGGTTCATGTATTATTTCAGATATATACAAGTGTACTTAAAGTTCAAAACTATGTTTATAGCAAAATTCAAGAAAGAATTTTTTTAAAGGAATTTCTGTATTTTTTCTAATAAAAATTTATGTAATTGTTAAAAAACTACTGAAAAAAGCATTTTGTCCTAGCATTATGTTAGGAAATTCAAAATGTGGATATTGGATGATTTTTATTCACTTGTTATCTATCAGCTTTACTAGTTTTTTTTGTGTTATTAAAAGATAAGATGCATCCAACGAAAAGCAAATGATGTGATGGAGTTAAGAGATCACATTATCTATAAAATGGCCACAAATGATTATCACCATATAGAGAGGAATTGCATACACATAAGAATTTTATGATCTTTTTCAGATATATTAAGGAACTGACCTTTTTCTCCAAAGTTTTCTTATATAAACTCTATACTTTTTAAATTTTCTAATCTTCTTTTAAGTAAATTTTAAAATTGCCATTAGTTTCATCTTTTGGAATAAAACATTTTTATTCTTGTATGAACCTATATCTAACCTTCTTCTGGCTCTGATAAAATTGCTAAAAAACATTTATAGAATTATTATAAACAATGAAATTTGTTAAATTAAATATTAAGTTAAAGTTGATTATTAAGAATAAATTGTGTTTTGTTTGATATAGTAATAGAAACTTCACATTTTACTAGTAGTTCTACTAAAATGGGTTAAATGAAATAAATTATATTTCTAAATATAATTTATTTCATTTAACCCATTTGAATCTGATGTGTCATTTTTAGCACCCCCCCCCCCCCCCCCCCCCCCCCCCCACCCCCCCCCCCGGGGGGGGGGGGAGCCGTTTCAGATGGCAATTTTTCCAGTTAAACTACGAACATCAATTACTATTTTGCATCTAATTATAGGATGTGATTCTGAAGTGTTTTGAATGTAAAACGAATTCAAAAGTCTCTTTGTAGGCTACACTTATCGTAATTAATATTGTTAATAACCATTAATTTTAATTTTAACATTCTAAGATTAATCGCTGACCTTCTTGAGGAAGCTTAAAAGAAAAAAAGCGGGGATATCCTAGCAAAAACGCCTTGCCTTCATGATTATTTCTGTGCAGTACGGTAGGGTGATTTTTGGATTTGAGATTTTAAAGGCATTTCAGATAAATCTGGGTTTTGGTTAACCCGAGTTCAGTTTACCGAGGTTTTACTGTATTAAAATTTCCAACACTTAAATAAATAAAATTTAAGCAGTTTTGCGTTAGTACAAGAAACAAAGTATTACTCCATGATCAGAATTCTGTTATTGCCATGAATTCTTTTACAGTTATTTTAAATTAAAAAAAAATATCCTTATGCAATATATATTTTCATTTTATTTAATTGCATTCATGTTTCAGAAAATAAAATGTTCAATCAAATTGATTTCCTTTAACTTTATTGGTTAATTGTTTTCAGTTATTTTATTACAAATGGGTATGCAAACTTGGATTTTATTACATATTTTTCTTCCTCATTACAGGAGTTGTACGGATATTTTCTGTCTGTTTTTATTTGTAGCCTTCATTGCTGGATGGGGTGTTGTTGCGTTTTTCGGTATGTTCATTCAAAGCATTTTTTGTTAGCTTCAAGTGTTTTTAAGATAATTTTTGATGTGACTTAGGAAATCAAATTGTACATTAATTTTTGGTTTCTGTTAATAAACTATTAAAAATGAAATTAGTAAGGTATTTGATTCACATTAAAAATTTGTTTTTCAAGAAATTCAGTTTTTAATTTTTTTTGTAATTTGAATTTTTAAAAAATATGTATGTTATTTGTGTATTGCAGAGATTAATCTTGAAAAATAACATTTATATTGGATATAGAATAAGTATTTTCTTTTACAAAAAAGAAAAAAAAAGTTTTGAATTATTTTTGGCTTTTGTTTACCAATACCTTTGTTAATATTATTATTTGAATTAATTCATCAATGTGAAATCCTGAAAATTGGTGTAGATTGAGAGAGAATTTGGAATTCAAAAATGGTTGAATTTTCATTCATCCTGTTCCATTAATCCTGTTCTGCTATAAAAGTGAAATATGATAAATCAAGGTGGGCCATAAATCGCCCAGGTGTTGGGGAGGGGAATGTGCATGGGAATCAGACTGGAGAAATCAGGGAGTGGAGGGTGCTCTCTTCAAAAGGATCATATATCAGTTTGTATCATAATTTTAAGAAAAAGATTAAAGTAAATAAAATTAGTGAATATAAATATATATTATTGTTGAAAGCAAAATAGGGATTCTCTTTTTCAAACTCTTTTTAAGTCTACGTCTAGTATAATGTAGATTTAAATCTCTGGCTGTTTAATTGTCATATTGAAGTTTTCTTATTTATCTTACTTATAGAATGCCAGACTTCTGAAGTCAATAATAATAATAATCTTTGTGTGATGTGTTTTGCAATAACCCATAGCTGCATCCAGACCATGCCTTAAGGTTGCTCTGCCAGCATGAGAAACATCAATCAGACAATTTTAAGAGATACATCAGACATTTTTAGATATTCATCAATCGAACATTTTTTAAGTGACACATCAATCAGGCATTTTTTTTTTAGATAGCTATCTTTATTATATGGTATAGAGAGAATTATAAAAGAAATTGATGTAACATAATTTAAACAGCATAATTTCAGCCATTTGCTGGATAAAACGCAATATTACAAATATCTTGACTAAAAAATAAAACAATTGATAAGGTACATTAATGTTGGGAAATATTGTACCAATTATGATCATTGCACAATCACACATACATAAAAAAGTCACATTGTTACTACATACCATGCAACACAGAAAATAATTCATCACACCAAAAATGATTCATCAATAATAAAAACACAATCCAGGATTTTGCTTGAGAAGCCAATTTAAATATAAATTTGAGGCATTTAGGAAGAAATTAAAGAATTAAAGCAAATGCCATTCATAGATACACTTGATATATTTCCAGACTACAGATAATATGATCACTTCACTTAAACCTTTTACATCTCAGACTATGTCATAAAACAAAATAAAGTCAACCTAAATTGAACTTTTACGGTAGAAATTAAATGATCATAATAACAGCAATATCATTCGCTTGAAATGTTTCTTGATTAAAATATATAATTTTTTCATCACATTTTTACATTTCATTACAAAACAAAAATAAATCAATTTTCCTTTTAAACAATAAACATTTCACTGCATCTTCTCATAAATTTAACCAAGTAGCGCAAACAGGAATTACTCAAAATTGCCTTAGCAAACGCAAGTATAAAAATTCAGAAAGATACATTTATGATTAATCATTCTTTCACATGGACTGAACTGTAATTTTTTTCGCAGACTAATTTTAACGCTGTAGCATTTCCGGTCAAAATTGTGAATTTTCATATAATATTCTTTCAGCTTCAGGGCAAACTCTATTTAGAGACCCAGATCTACTCAATTAACCAATTATTTGATTGATGCATGGAATGTCACCAAATCTGTCTGTCGAACAGACAATCAAGATTCAAATTACTCCGGTCGACAAGTTTAGCGTTATTTAGCGAAAGAATTTAAAACTTACTCCGTCTCTTCACTCCGCGCCGGCCATGGGAAACCCGAAGGCCCCCGGTCAAAATTACGTTCCTCCCTTTACATCCGGAGCTGCCTTCGTCCAATCTGCCCAGCAACCCAAAAATCTCTTTTCGAAGCCTCCAAACTGAATGACCATTGGTCAAAGAACCACAGCCGGGACTTCACCCTTCGAGAAAATTCTCCAAGCCTCCACCGGAGCATGCAAAAAGGGGTCAAACACCCCCCGCGAATTTGCAGAAAAGCTCAGAATGGGAAGGGTCCATTCTTTGTACGCTTTCTGTCCAGATACAAAAAATGGCGAATTGAGGGAATGTGTTTCTCTCAACACGACATAATTTAGAAATACAAGTACAATACAGTTAAGGTCTTAATTGTTAAGTTTGTAAAATTTGAATGTATTGCAAACAATTTATAATTGAAAAAATGTATCTTTATAATTAGTTAATTTATTAAAATACAAAACTTAATTTATCAAATGTATTTATACATTTGATAAATGAAATTTTTAATCCTCTCCCTTTCCTTAAAGCAATCCATTTATACTTACTTTTTGCATATGAGAAATCAAATAAGTACTTTCATATTACTGCATACCATTGACTAATATCAACCAAATTTTATGAAACATGTGTCGTGTTAGGAAAAACATATCCCTTCTCTTCGCCATTTTTTTTCTCCAGACGGAAATTTTACAGAATATGGTCCCTTTCCCTGCTGGGTTTCTAGGAATTCGCGGCAGTGATTGACCCTCTTGGCGTCATCCGTTAAAAACTTCGAGAACTTTCTGGGAGGCTGAAGTCCCGGCGGTTCATCTTGACCTATGGTCGATCAGTTTGGGGATTTCGCAAAGAAATTTTTTGGATTGCTGGGCAGATTTGAGGGAGACGAGTGGAATTCAGGATGTAGAAAAGAAAGGTGACAGTGAACAGGATTTTCGACCGGGGGGCCTTCGGGCTTCCCACAGCCTGCGCGAAGAGACGCCGTAAGATTAAAATGATTATATTGCTAAAATTGTGGACCGGAGGAGAATAAGTCTCGACAGGCTATTCAACAGTCAAATTTGGTGTGTATGATATGCAAAGAAGCAATATCAGCAACATTCCATGCAGGGATCAATAAATTAGTTAATTGCGCAGATCTGGGTCTCTAAATAGAGTTTGCCCTGAAACTGAAAGAATATGTGTCAAATCATAATTTGACCAGAAATGCTACGAAACCGATAAAATTTAGTCTGCGATAAACCGTAGTTCAGTCCATGTGAAAATAATTATTAATCATAAATGAATCTTTTGAATTTTATATTTACATTTGCTAAGGCTGTATTGGGTAATAAGGAATATGTTTGACGTAGAACTGAAGGTGGGTTTAATTGATATCAATATGGTGATATTAGACTCCTTTTGTGTTTTCTGTTTGTGCTACTTGGTTGAATTTGTGAGAAGGTGTAGTGAAATGTTTTGTGTTTGCAAAAAATTGATTTATTTTGTTTGTGATTAGCCCAGTGGCAGAATGCTTTTCAATAGTCTGCAACGGAAGTTGCGTCTCTTAAAAATAGTCTGCAGAATAGTGCGCGACTACAAATATTTTGCTTTCTTTTTTTGAAATATTTATGGCAACCTACAACTATTAAAATACTACAAACATAAATTAAAAACCATATAACATCTTTTTTATTTGTATACTACAATTGTATAAATTAACAAACAAAAGCATATGAAGATCAATCTTTTCTTTGGGCAGATAATTAACAATAATGAAGTATCAAGTTGTTTCAGAAGTAATATTAATCATACTATACAAATACCTATGCAGAAAATTATATTTGGGTACTTTTCTGTTTTAAACACAGCACTTTCTGTTTTGGTGAATTTTTCAAAACAATACGTCACTAGCTCATATAAATGAAATATTCTTCAATATGTTAGGTGTTATTTAAAAATTTATGCCTCCTGTTTATTGTAAAAAAAATTAAGTATGCCAAAAAATGTCTTAATGTATGTTTTTAATTTAAAATGCAATAAATAATTGCTTTTTACGAAAGAAAAACTTTGGAACTTTTTAGCACATTTATCCTGATATGCATTTAAATGGATTGTGTGCAAACTGATAAATTGTTCTGCAATGATACATATATAAGATTTCATAGTATCATTGTTTATCATTTAAAACGAGGAAGAACGGAGCTGTCTTCTTCTAAAATTCGTGAAACAACTTTTGATTTTATGGAATTTTGCATTTGCACATATGTAGATATATTTTGAAAGTGTGTATAATAATGAATTCCATATTTAACTAATGCTTAGAACGTTTAAGATTGGGACAATCTGGGCTTGAACTCTGTTCCTCGTCTTTGTCAATTTCAGAATTTGTTCTTTTTTCGCCCCCGTTTTTAAAAAATGATTGATTTGCAGCCGTAGATATCGATCGAATCTTCGGAGGTTTATTTTCAGGCTGGCGTAAATAATGCTGCTTCAGTTTTTTTGTAATATTGTAGCACTGCAATCATAACAACGAATTTTATCTATATACGCAGCCATCTCAAAGTAAAAAACCACGTGTTATTTCCAGAAACCAAAAGTGCCAGAAACGTATCGGAATCAAACGCGAAGAAAACATTGGTCGTGACCAATACCGATATGAGGCAGTTAGCGTACTTCAAGGTCAAATTGCAGTCACTAGGTCAGCCCATTCAGCATAGAGAAGAGGGGGAGGGAACGGGGCAAGAGGATTGCATATTTTAGCAATGTGAGTTACATAATAATTGCTAAGTTCTTTAGAAAGTGTAATTAATAACTTTGATATTTTTCATGATGGGATTTATTTTATGAGCACATGATAAACTTTATTACAAAATAGTCTGCAGACAGTGTCCAAAATCTGTGACGTACGACGCAGCGTCGCGGTGTTTCTGCCACTGGGGTGATTAGATATGAGATCCCTGTGTATTAATACTCTTCAGATTTGAGTATATAACCCAGAATATCTTTAGTGTACTGTCATTTATATTTTAATAATTCGTAATTGTTGTTGTTACTAATCTCAAATCGAGTCTGACGGAATAAAAAATCAGACCAGATCAGGGAATCCGTTGACTTCGATGAAATCAATAACTAAAAGGGGAGAAGAATAAATTTCTACCCACTCAAGTCCTAGAGAGTCCAAAATGTGTTTAGGTGATGCTTGACGTTGCTGGCATTTAGGACAGATAGGGTAGATCTTGTTGCCCTCAGAATATGTAAGGTATTCCAGGTGGCCGCTGGCTAGTCGTGAAAGACAGGTATAATTCGTAATAAATGTGTGTTATTCAGTGCTGCATGAAATTGATTTAGTATAAGATATAATTCTTTTTCTTCCCTCTTCAAATTTATCTTTTCATTAAATAATTGTTCAAATCTAAAAGTAAAAGGTTTGTCTTAGTGATTTATCTCATGTCAGCTTAGAACTCATGAGGTAAGGCCTGGTTTCATTTGGGTTATTGTTTATACACAATGCACTAGTTTAAAATTATTATTATTGATTGATTTTAGTTAAGACTTACCTATGAGTAAAACAAAAATTAAGATAAATTGACCCTCAACACTACACATGAAATACCAATCATATGTTATATATTATCAATATTACATCACTTTATTTTTTTACTTGGCAAATAAAACTTGGTTCTAAAATAAAATTGGTCACTAAAATATAATTTTATTTCTAAATTAAGAGGAATTAATTTTATCACTATAAATGCATTCTATAATTGTTTGTTTTTTGTATTCATTTCAACTGAAGTATTTTTCAATTAATTTGGTTCTTTATTCTTCTTTTAAATGCTCATTTAATCCTTGTTCTTTTTCTTATAATTAATTTTTGTTCCAGCGTTCAGAGAAGGAGACCCAAGAGTTTTGGTATACCCTACAGATTCTGCTGGGAACATTTGTGGCTATGGAGATTTACAGTAAGTTGGAATTTTACTAGTAATTATCCTGTAATCATGAAAATGTCACTAATTTCAATTTCTCTCATGAAAACCTTGAAAAAGTGAATTACAAATTTTGTTTGAAGTTATGAATATTTTTTTTTCTTTGTAACAAAATTTTTTTATGTACAAGTTAACTTGACTGTATTTGTTATCAGAAATACATAATCACTCAAGATGTCACTTTCGTGTTAATGTGTGATTGCTTCCAAAATGTATGCAAAATCATCACGTGCAGAAATATCGGGCCTCAAAGCTGTCAAAAGATGGCACATTTTTTTAGCGTTTTGATTTGATTTTAACTGGTGGAGGATATGCTATAAGGATAGTGAAAATCTTGGCCGAACTCATAGATGGGCCATCCAGCTTAAAGGGGGTGGAAATGGTGGAGTTTTGGAATTTTCATTTCCCCATATTTCCTTTACAATTGAAGATAGAGAGAAAATTCAAATTAGGTGAATTATCGCCTTATCATAATGAACAAATTTTGTATTTTAAAATTTTTTAATAGCTGCAATTGCTTAGAAGTTATGAGCTGAAAATTGATTCCTCCCTAACTTAAAGTACCTTTCAACCTATGATGTTACCCCTTGTTGGAAAGCTCTCATCATTTGCAGTCTCATCCACCCTCTTTCATTCTTACAGCTCTGATCTTTATGAAAATAGAGGGTGAAATGTTCTTTTCCTTATATGTCTGGACTAAAGGAATCTACCTTTTCCGTCTGTCTTGCCAACGGGTTTTTAAAAAATATGAATTTAAAAGAAACATGCAGTGATGTCTCTTCCATAAGAGATGCAGAGGTGCAGTCCCCTCTGAAATTATTTTAAAAGATTGTATTTTTGTTTTTATTCTAATTCACTTTGAGAATTCAGTGATCAATGAAAATGGCAAAAAAGTAATAAATGAAAAAAGAAGATGGAAAATCAATCAAGAATTAAGAGAGAGACAGACCAGGGCTGCATCAAGTTTTGCCCCCCCCCCATGGATCTGATATTAACGCAACGCGAAGCGGGAGAAAAGCAATCCTTTCTCCACTTGAAATTGCATTAATTTGAGCTGCATTTTTTTCAGCTCTCATTTGGCGTGACTTCCTCATTTGGTTCTTTTTCTGAACAACAAATGATATCTGCTATTTGTAAACAAACTTGTCATAAATTTCTTAATGAGATGGTGATTTTAATTTTTTTATGTATTAAATTTAGAATACTTGTAGTTATTTTTATCACACTAATGAATTTAAAAATTAAAACTGTTTAGAAATAACAGTTCCCCAAAAACTTTTGTAAGGTCACCAACACCTACAGTTTTTCCATTGAAACTTTTTAGGCAACCTCTAATTTTTTGTAATTTTATATGAATGTTTTTTATTTATACTAATATCTGCTTTGTTTTTAGAGAAAAGCCATACTTGTTTTTCTTCGATCTGTTGAAGTGTGCCAAGCCTAGTGTAGTCTTGACTGGTTGTCTTACCCCTCAGGTAATTATTTTTCTGTCCACAAATTTAAAAATAATTGTATTCCTATATATGTTTAACGGGAAAACCTGAAGGATATAAATAAAATTCATAGGAATTCTTTTATTTGTACTGTTTCAAAATTTTGCTCATTATAAAAAAAAAGAAAAATACTTTAATTTTTTAGATTTTGGATAATGATATTTTGACTTGATTTCTCTACATATATTAAATTATAATAAAGATGTCCTAAATTTGGTAGCTATTGGAATAGGAAATGGTTACAGCGAAAATAAGCTGATAAAAATAATAATGAATCTATAAAAATAAAAACTTATAACTACATTCATTAAATGAAAATATAAAATCAAATAATTTAGCATAAGTAAATAACATTGATGAAGCATGTAAAAAAAAAGAGTAAATACACGAAAAGCATTTATGTTTTTTGGTTAGAATTATTAAAAACAAACTATTCACTTCAGCCTTATACTTCTATTGAAAGACTGCAAAATGATGCAAGTGTTAAATTTGCAATTTTAAAAATGAAATGATGAAAAATTTGCAATGAATTAATTGCAGATGTAAAACTAATTTTGCCTTGTAAAAAAAGTAAAAAACAACAGGAGTGTTATTTCCTCAATTCACCCCCGCCCGCCCGTAAACTTGCACATAAGAATGTCGCATGTAATCCACATAAAAATATGGTAAAAAATTATTGGAATCAATAAAAATATTGGTTTAAAAAGTGTCCAAAATTGCCGTTGCTACTGATGATGGTTTAATTTTGATAATTTATGATTATAACTTTTGAAATTGTCTGAAGAAAATGAATTTTAGGCTTTAAAATTTGAATGTTCCATGATCTTTATATGTGGACCTGGTGCATGTTAAATATGATGTTTAGGGTTGTGATGACCCTCAGTTGGTGTAGCATGGTAGTTTGGAGAGGGGTGTACTGGTTCAGGCATATCCTTGTCATCTTATGTTATTCAAAATTAGAAGATCCAAAATAACTCTCATGTTGCTTCAAAACAGGAAGTCAGTTTATTAAACAAAGCTTAAGTGTCTACATAATTACTTATTTCTTTACTTTCTGTTTTATTCATTATAATTTGGGGCTTTATGTGCATCAATTTTTTTATTTCGCATGAATTTTATTTTAATATATAGGTTTGTGTAAAGCAATGTCCCAATGAAACATTTTATGCGAATGAAAATTTGCCAAATGCAGAGGAAATCAAAAAGAAGCTGATCTGTAAATATGATGTAAAAAAGGAGGAAAAAGTAAGTAAAGTTGTTATCTTGACTTTTAATAAATCATACAGTTAAGCTTTAATAAGAGTAATTATTGAGTTTAGTGCAATTTAAAAATAGTTGTAACTTAGTAGGCATTTATGGTAGAAAGAATCTGTAACTGGGTTTAGAAACCTTAGTATTTTGTTTTATTTGTCTTGAAAAATTCGGCCTAAAAATTGCTACTTTACTAAAAATTGTTTGACTGTAGAGAATTCCATTAATACGATTTTTCATATTATTGATGAAAAACAAATAAATAAAGGCAATGTTTTGAATTATGGCATTTTCTGGGTATAAAAAAAATCTTGTAAAGCTAAATTTTATGAATTAAATTTCATTACTAACAAATTTCAAGACAAAAATTTTTTCCCATATGATAGTTTTTCAGAATTAATTTTGAAATTTAGTTAGAAATGTTGGCATTGAATATCAATTTGAATAAAAATGTGGGGTGTCATCTGCAAATTTTGAAACTTTTTATTCAATTATTACTCTTTGAAATTAGACATATCTCGATTCATACAATTTAAAGTTTGTTTTCTCTCTTTAAGTGCTTTTATTTCTGGTTATTCTTTCTTATTGTCTGCTTTTTTATGTAAACAAAAAAGGTTTAAATGTCATCGAAACTAATAAATATTGTGTAAGCTTTAAAATAAGTCATTTTATTTTTTGGATTATTAATCAGACAAATTCATTCCTAGATTGTAGTGGTTCCTAAACTTTTTTTTTCTGTAGCCCTTGATTAGTTTTTTTTATTTTTGAGTACCTTCTATTGTCATATCCCCCAACGATCTTTCTGTGCAAAGGAGATTTAATGTTAAGGGCATAGGTTTAGCTTATGAATCAAAGATCTTGAATTAACTTAATAACTTTTGAGGATTTATTTATTATTTTACATTTTATTCCATTTTTATAATACTGTTAGTTCAGGGCAAAAAAAAAAAAAAAAAAATGAAACAGCAAATTTAATCACCAATTTATTATTATTATTATTATTGAATTGTAAAGAAATCACTTGAAACTTGAGTCAATTTTTTTTTTTTGAGAAATAGAGAATTTTTTGGCTTCTTGAAAGGACATTTCATTGACTGGATTTTAAAATCGACTTTTTCACGAGTAACCTTTTGGGCTTGTACTACTTACATTTTCCACATAAAGTTGCAGGAAGCAAAATTACAATTTTTTTTCCAGATATTGACAGTCTGTTCCTAAATATTTTCCTTAAAATATTCAGGAGCAAGTGTTATTACACCAGTTAAGATAATAAATCAAGTGTTACATTGTAGTACATTGAGCATAATAAATGGCATATTCTAACAATTTAAAATATTAGTTTATGTGTATATGATGAATTCATTTTTAAATGTTTCATCATTGTTTGATACAATTTCCATCTTTCTGAGTACTTTTATTTTCATTCAGTATCGGCTAGTAATCAAATTAATACTTCATATAGGACTTTAGTTTTGCAACATTCAAAGTGACTTTACTTGCCAAGAATTACTGGTAAATAAAGTCACAAGAGGCTTAACTGGTCTTTCTTTTGGTCTTCCTAAGCCTCAATTTCAACTGTTTCTTTTTTTCCTCTTGTTATTAACAGAGGTATTATCCTCTTGTTATTATAATTTTCCTGGGCTCGTATTGAACTCCATAATCATTGTATCAGCAGATCTAAAACCTACTGAAGCAGTCAAACTGTTACCACACATAATAAGAACAATATTATCCATACAAGTTTCCAAATGCAAATATATAATATTACATATTTGGATTTGTAAGTTGCATATTGTAAGCATCATAAATATGTAATCAAATGTAAGGAATTTCATTTCTTAATCTTTCTGCTTCTATACTCAAAAATATGCATGCTCCACTCTATCTCCAAAAAGTTATGTAAATGGTGTGTGAGGGAGAAGAATATTAAGTAATGAGCCTGAACTCAGCGGAAAACAATAATGAAGTGGCAAGCTGACGAGATGAAGCATAAGTCACTTGGTTGCTTTAAATATGCATTTTTTACATTGCACCCACAAGAAGCTGAAAAGCCAAATGTACTAAAGGGCAGAGCAATTTGATATGAGACCGATTCTGCCACATATCTTTTATCCTATCGCTTCACTTCTCATTCACATAATAAGGGGGTTCGTCTGTAGTGACAAAGAAAGCAAAATTGTGTATCATCTGAAAGTTTCCAAGAGTGAAGGAACTGAAACACACAATTAGAGCACGCAGCTTCATATGCTGCAATTACTTGCTGAAGCATTGCTTCATTGGGACACACAGTTAAACTGCATCTGAGAAAACAAATTACTTACAGAAACACTGCTTCATAAGAATGCACACCACTGCTTAGAATAGAATTTTCTTTTGAGGTGTATGCACAAATTAGAAAATTAGTTATAAAAAGTATCTTAACTGTGGATAAGGTTCAAAAATTTATTTTGGTATTGTCTAGAACTTAATGAAAATGTTTTCTTTAGTGCTGCATTATTTGAAATTTGAGGGGGAAAAACACTATTATTACTTACTGTCATATTCATTTTTATTTGATAGATAATTCAAAATTTAGTTCAGAATTATCTCAAAATTATCTTTTTATATTTCTTAGGATTTGAAAACCCTGCTAAATGAAGGGCATTGTGCGAAATTGTATTTAAAGAGCACTCCTTGTAAGTTCATGTTTTTTTTTTGTTTGTGTGATTTTTTATGATTCAAATTCAATTACTTTTTTAAAATTTCTCTTAGATTATAGGAAATATAAGCTAACACATATTTTTGTCTCTTATGTAGTTAAAATATTATTCATAAGATTTAATGTAAAGGTATTGTTTGAAAAATAATCATTGCTATAGAATTTGATTATATTATCTTAACCAGTTGATGTGCAATCATAAAATTTATGATATAGAGGATTGAATAATTCTTATTTAGTATGAGATGGTAAATATAATTTTAAATGGCTAAGTCGAATTATTCATCATTATGGTACTACTAAACTTAACGTTATTCTAAATTAATTTTAATATTTTTTAATAACACAAAAGTTAAAAAAATTGTTATAACTTTGGTATTAATTGAAACTTATTTTTATCGCTGATTGGAATTAGACAATCCTTCTGAAATTTTATTGTATATCTACTAAATTTTTGGTGTCGAGTGTTACATTTTCTTGTAATTTTGACTTTGAAATGTGTTTTTCTTTCTTACTTGCAAACCAGTGAGATCTCCAAAATTTATTGAAGGGGTACCTTATGCCTCAAAGGTTAAAGATGTCTGTGAGTACCCTAAGATAGAAAACTATCAATATAATCGCATGAATTTTGAGCGATTGTTTTTCTGCATGATTGCACATATTTTTGTGTGGAAATTTTAGTTGATTTATTTATTTCCCGGTTTCAACTTTCTTAGTTATTGCTGTCATTTTATTACATAATCTTTTTTTTTCTTTTTGTTTAGCTATTGATAATTTCATAATTCTCTAAAATGATTAATGATTTTTTTTAAAAAACTGAAATTTTGTTTCATAAAACCATAAATAGCATTTAATACAAAGTGAAAATGTTTCGTCTGTGTCACTTTTTTTTTTACATATTTTATATTTTATAAGAAAATTTCAAGAATTGCTTTGTTTTAGCATGTCAGTTTTCACTAATTGCATGAAATTGATGTATCTTGACATTTAAATTTATTTTTCAACTATTTATATATTGAGATAAATGCACACATTATGCTTTTCTCTCTTTTTTGAAGCTGTATTGTAAATTTTATCTATCTTAACTTTTTATTATCTATGTGAAAATTGTAAGGAATTTAATGTTTGCATATCTTTATAAAGTTATCTGGATGAATATGAAGTTTTGTGTTTTTTTAATTTGATAAACATTTCATCTGGTTTTTAATCTATATAAATAAAGCAGGAATGCCAATTTTTTTTTTTGTATGGAAAACTAGTTAGAAATCCAAACCAATGAATAGATTTTCTTCAAATTTTTATCACAAATACTGTAAAGCATAAGGAAGGTTTCATAACAATTAATTCAATAGTTAATTTTTTATTAATTAAAAATTATCTTTCCACTGCACATGCACAGTTTATGCTCTTCTGCTGATGCATGCAAAAATCTAAACAATCTGTATAGATTAGGGATGTAATGAATATTCTGCCAGTATTCTATATTTGGCTTGGCCGAATACTAAACAGATATTCTTCCAAATAAATTCATGATAATAATTTTTTTTAAATGTGCTTTTAAATATATTTAACGAAGAATATTGCAGAATTACCTCTAGGTATATATATTATAAAAAAAATCTCCTCTAACTTTAACTCAATTTTAATTTGCATAGTATACATAAGTGTATTTAATAATATATCATTTATCATTGTAAAACTTGAAATTATGATGCAAAAACAATTTTTTAGCATTTTCAGGAAAAAGTTTGTTCCGTTTGGTTTTATTCATATATGTTAATAGTTTCAGCAAATGAATGCTCAGTATACGCTGTGCTTCTAGGAGCTGAAAGATATTTTCTTGCTAAATTTACAAGTCTTGGAATTTTTTCTTTTTTCCCCACCAATTAAGTAGACACTTCATCCAAACTATTAGAAATTCTTTATCAAAATAGGAATTTATTTCTAATCATTTTAATTTATCCACTGAATTTCAGGGTTCATACTCCTCCTGAAATTCCTGAAAAACTTTTTTTTTTCTAAGGGCCCTGAGAACTTCTGAAAATTGTGTTTTTTATCCTGATATTTCTCTTTGTCATCTGAAAAATTACAATCAAAGAGCAAAAGATGAAATTATGATAAAAAATAAATATATAACGTTTCTGTTTTTTCTTATTGATAGAAAGTCGATTGAATCTGGAATTCTTGCTACTGAATTTCAGAATCTGGAATTCTTACTTAGCCCCGAAAGAGTCTACTGCACATGTTCCGAGTCACCGCAATCAGGAAAGATGGGAGAATTGACATTTAGTATACCTTTTTGCCAATTTTATAAAAATTGTCCACAATACCCCCTACTCCCCTACAATTGATTTTTTTTCACGTTATCTCCTGAATTTTCTGTTCTGTACTCCTGAAAAAATCCTTAGAAACTCCTGAATGTTACTATCATATATACAGTATGAACCCTGGAATTTTCTTCTGTGTTTGTCATTGTCATGTTTTGTAGTAATGACTCTCATTCCTCTGAAGTAATCCCAAAATGAAGAGGGTTTCTGATTTCTTATTGTTGGAATTAAGGTATTTAAAATATTACAAAACACATCAAGGTGTCAATATTTTTTAAATTAAAAAATCAATTTTATTAATCTTTAATTTTTTGCATTTAAAATATGAGAAATATTTTTATTTTGAATCTGAAATGAAGTGTTTTTAAAAAGTAGATATTCGGTCTGAAATTTGGTCAAATGTTTGGTATTTGGATATTTGGCCAAATCATTATTCGTTACATCCCTAATATAAAATTGAAATGCCAATTTTTTTATTCGCTATAGAAATCCTAGCTACTGAATTGTTATTCTTTATTTTGTTCACATATACTATGAAGCACCAGGAAGTTTAAGTGGTGATTTCATCACAATTAATTAAATAGTTATATTTTTTGTTGATGAAAAAAATGCTTCCAATTGTATGGGAAAAAACCTTTTGTTTTTAGTGTTGCTATTCCTTTTGAATGAAAATATTAGATATTTTGCGCTATTTTGTTTATTTGCCTCCAAGTTGCCACTTGCATTGTTTAATTCAATTTTATGAAAATTATTAATAACTTATGGAGAAAAATAGATTTTGGCAGTTTTTAAAAAATGTCTGGTTTAACTGATATTCCCATTTTAATATTAAAAAAGATTTTAGACCATAAGATTCTTGCATTTTAATATTCTATATAAAAGTATTTTTACATTAAAACTATTAGACTTGGAAGTATTTTAATCCCGAGTAACGCAGGGTATCTCAGCTAGTTAATATAATGAGATAGTAATGTTTAATTAAAACATTAATATGCAGCAAATGAGCAAAAGTTATTTTAATGGCCATCAAGGAACAGAAGATCATATATACTATATTTAAGTCCCTTCAAATTAACATAAAACACTGAAATTGACTGACACAAATTCTAGGTTTTTCATGTCCCTGCATGAATTTTGATTTCAACATGAATCACATCTTGAAATGTAACTTGTAGTTCTTGAAATTAAATTGCAATATGGTGTTCATGTGTGAGGTTTCTAATAGTTTTTCTTCTAAGGAAATTATTAACATTATGCTGTAAATAGTTTTTCTAATATAATTCTTCATATTTTTAATTGCTTCTGTGAGAACTTTTCATTTTACTAGCAAGAAGAAACACATTAATATAAAAGCCTTTTTGCAATTAATTGTATAAATTTTCATGCAATTACTTTATGCGGGATTGTATAATATAGAGATTATAAAAAGGCAAGAAATTTTTGTTCTGATTCAACTCATTTTATTTTTGTAATTAGTTATTTCATTTATGAAAATATATGTGTTCATTTATTTGGTAATATTTCATTTGCACGATTTCAGTGCTTGGACGCTGCATTCCAGAGTTTAATCTACTCAAAACGGATGGAGATTTCATTAAGAATGATAAGAATGAAGTTGTTAAAGACGAAAATAATGAATTGACTGTAGAAGCTGTAAAAAATGCTACAAAGTAAGATTTCTTTAACTGTGAACATTTCCTCCGATTTCTAATTCTGGAATTTTATTGCAAGGTTGATTCTTGAACAAAATCTCTATTCAATTGAAAATCTTTGTAACTTTTATTTATATACAAAATTTATAAATATATATATAAATTTATAAATATTCTTTTCATTATTTTAATTTCTTTCTTTTTTTAAGATAGAAGAATTTGAAATTACTTGCTGAAGATTCACCATAAAAAAATTCTGGATTTCTCGTTTTTAAAAGATTATTGATTGAATTTAATTGTTAAATGCTCTTTTGATACATGTCTAAAGCTTGGTGCCAATTTAATTTGGAATTTCTGGGTGCAATTTCCAGGAGGAAACCAGTGGGAGTGGCCTCCCCTACACTTTCTCGTATACTGCTAAAAAATTTGTCATTTCCATTTGTCATTGGATAAAAAAATCGAACCTACTGTAACCCAGAATGCAACGAATATAAGAAGGTTTTTCATTGTAGATTATAGTGATTGTAAAATATTTAGGTGAATCATATTCAAAGAGATGCCTATGTATTAAAACTTAGCAATATTTAAGCTTTTCACTCTAGCAAGCTCCGCTTATGCGAGGGCATGAGCGAGCAAAAACAAAACAATCTATCGCAAACTCCGTCTCAAGGACAAAGTGACGTAATCCTTCCTCTTGCTACCAGTACGCATGCGCATGGAGATAAGTTTTGAAACGAATGCTTAACAAGAATGCGATTAAACAGATCGACAGACAGTCAACCCGTTGATGGATATGGACCTACATTCATGATGATAAAACTGCATACCAAATTTTATCCATCTAGCTATTCAAGTTTTTGAGTTATAGTGTTCGCGTGGACAAACAGACAGGCAGACTTCCCGTAGACGGATTTTGTCCAAAATTTGACAGAAACCTAAAACTTATGTTTAAAGACTACATACCAAATTTCATCCCCGTAGCTCTAATAGTTTTCGAGTTATCGTGTTCACAGACAGACATAATTCTAAAATTCTGTTTTTCAGACTCAGGGTGGTCTGAAACGTGGAAATTCGTCAAAATCTCGAGTTCGAATTTTTTGACGATTACAATACTTTCTCTTTGTATACTTCATATACGAGAAAGTAAAAAAAGATATGTCGTTGCACAGTGCATGGCAACATGCAGTTGGATGTGAATTTATAGGCAGAATTGTGTTTTGCCATGTGTCTCTGACATTGCATGAACTGATTTCGTGTGTTGATTAGGAATTTTATATAGTAAATTGTTGTTTAAATAACATAAAGATAGACATTATACCTAAAGCAAGGAAACAGCATCTGAATCATAAAAATTTTTTAAACAACCAGTCTCACAGGAATGAATGTTGTACTTGTAATTATTATTTGTTGGTCTCGTACAAAGTATAAAATAACTATTTCACTATCTTTTTATTTTATATATTTTCTTGACCATGCATATATGCCATGATATAATTGCTGAAAAAGCTATCAAGAGATTTAAAGAAAACAATATGATTTTACTCCTTTTCTGCTGCATTAATTTATCCTTCATTGAACTGAGAATCTAAACTGACTTATATTTTGAGGGATAAGAACTTAGTTATAATGAAGTGAATTTAATTAATGGAAATTTTATTTAGTTGGCGTAGAATTAAAATTTCAAATTATTGGTTGTTTGATACCATCTGTAATTTAACTTTCAAAATGCAATCTACACTTCAATGAAAACAGTGTAAAATAAATTTATTGGCAAATGGGTATAATATTCTTGCAGCTTATAAATAATTGCTTATAAAGATTTATAGAATATAATCCAATAAAACAATTGATAGGAATAAATACATAAAGTAGCAATTTTTGAGAAGATGAAAAATTGTTACTCAATATTTATATCGATGCAGTATTTAGATGTAAAGTAGACTTTAGTTCCAGCCCAATATTTATATTTATCAATGTAGCTTGATGAATCTTCTTGTATCTTTATGTAAAGCAGACTTTTATTCCTGTTAGCCGATTTAAAATATTCATATTTTGCTTTATGTAGATTTTTTCTCTTTTTTGTAAAAAAGCTTCTGAATAGTTGTGATACTAATTTGAAGGATTTTCTGTTTAGAAAAATATGTCACTTTATTTTAGATTTTATGTTAAATACAGAAGCTGTGAAAAAAGAGAAAAATATATGCCTGTCAGATTTTAGCCTTGATTTCATTTTTTGTGGAAAATTCTCATTTTTATTTTCTTGTATATAAAATTGAATTTATATTGTGATCGTCAAAAAATTTAGTCTTGAGATTTTGTTGAATTCCAGCATTTTAGTCCTGCCAAATAAAAAAAAATATAAGGATGGGGAAGTAGATTTTGTCTGTCCATATGCTTTTCAGTCTGTGTGTGTCAAGAACTCAAAAACACAACAAGTTGGATGGATAAAATTTTATATGTAGCCTTAGCACTAAATTGTAGATCTCTGTCAACTTTCAGACAAAATCTATCAGTGTATAGACTCTGTCTGTCCATATGTATGCGAACACCCCAAAAAAATAACACTGAACTAGATTGATAAAATTCGTGTTATCTTTATACCAAAATTGTAGGTCTGTTAAAATTCAGACAAAATCTGTCAGCATTCCAATAACTTTTCCAAGATGCATATTCTATTTTCTTCAGTATACAGTGCAGCCTAGGGGAATTCAAACTCCAGGAATCTTTAACATCTTTTTTTTTTAATTTTAATAAAAAATGAAGGCAAATAACAATTAGGAATCAGGAACAAAGCTAATCTTTATTCCTAACTTAAAATAAACATTTGAATTTGTATTTAAGAATTAATACAGCACCTTAATTAGAAATAAAGTTGGTTATCTTCTTTTGATGTAAGGAACTAAACCTGCTTGATGATGCAAATCACAGCTAGATCTTTCACACTACTTCTGGCAGAGTACCCAAAGTCAATACTCTACTGCACTTGGTATATCATGAGTAATTTACCGAATTTCCCGGGATCCGAACAGAGATCAGTCCCGATTATTTCGGATTTTCGAGGTTCTTCTGTGCTATGCTCGCAAACATCATGTTGTATAGATGAAAGTTGAAGGAGGAATGAGCCCGATTTGTTGAAAATATATTATTTGACTGTTTTGCTTTTATTATCTAATTTATTTTTTTATGGAAACTATCTTGATCACCATGCATACCCCTGAACTCAGAGTTATAATGGTTGGAAAACCAACCAACCAACAAAAACAAAAAATCAATTTGTATAACATCATTTGGAAAGCAGATATGGTTAACAGGACATAATTTTGAACACTGACATGTCTAAAATGAACAAATTGAAAGAGAAAGAGAGAAAGAAAAAAAAAAAGGAAAATGCTAAAAAATAACAAAAAAGAAAAGTGAAATGTCTTTTCAACTTATGGTCACAAAGAATTTGTTATGAAATTTTAAATTAGGAGGATGGAAATATATTATCTTCGTTCTTTTTGATAAAATCCATTAAATTCCGAATTTCGTTCGATAGATCTTTGTTGTCATTATTCTTCACCACCAGAAATCCTTATGTACCAGTGCTGGATTCTTGAGGGGAAAAGATCTGGTAAGTGGGCATTCTGTGGCCCAGTGAATAGGACTTTCTTTCTCAACGCATCCACATTTCACCTTTAATCATAAATGGAACGGGTTTAGATAGGCTGTTAAAGGCCCATGTCCCGTTGTAAAGTTAATTTCATTCTGATGCCATGATGTAGGGTTTTGAATTTTTGGAATGATATTGTAAATATTGAGCAGTTTAGGAATTCCCGCATAATTCATTATTTCCCGATTTCTGTATGGCTGATATGAAATAGTTTGATTAAGATATTTATTTGGATTATTGAACACTTTCTTTTCAGCCATCTTGCAAAATTTTTGAGTTTGACTGAAATGGGAGAAAAAGTATTTTCTGATTTTAAAACATCATGGAAGTTTCTGCTTGGGTAAGTAAAATAAGATATTTTGAATTTGATTATATTTTTGTATTGTGGTTTAAAATAACTAATATTATTAACATTTATTATTAGAAATTATAATAGCTTGATATTGTGCTCTGTCAAGTGCACAAGAATCTTATTGATCTGTTTATTGCTATTCCAAGGCCAAAACTTTAAATTGGATATCAATTTGCAATTCTGAACCAGCTCGAAGTTTTGAGATATAGCTGCTTTCTCAAGATATTGCAGAAGAAATTTTAATGCTCCATTTTTCAAAATTGATCATTCTATTGTAAGTCTTGTACAATAGTCTAAAAAATCTTGCACACCATTTAGAATTGTTTATATTTTGCTTAGTGTACTCCACACTTTATATTTTTCTGTAGTCAACCCAATATTTACCCCTTGGCAGTGGATTTTCTAGATGCATAATTGCATCAGTCATTGAATGGAAAAATACAGTTTAAATTGATGATCAGCCAAACATGTAGTAAATAATAGCATAGATATAACGTTACACCCTACTGATTATTTACTATTATTGTTTTGCACTTTTTGGTGCATATATCATCTTTTGGGAATAAATTTAAATGTAATCCAAAAATTTTGAGAGTTCTACAGGTCTTGGTCTTAATGAATTTGGATTGATTAGACATGCATTTAAATTTATTATTTAAGCTGCTTATATTTTAATTTGTACTTTCATAAAAAGTTCAGGTTAAAATTAAGGTTAGATCTGAAAGCTGCTAAATCAAAAGTAAAGACTATATTTTTCATGATAATTCATATTTCTGTGCTAACAAAAATTTTGAACTTGAGGAATTGTATCATTGATGTACATAATTTTCTTTCTTTTTTTTTTTGGAAAAAATATGTTTTTCGAAATGTAGTTGAATATATGTGCTGTTTGGTTAATTTAAGTCTTCAATGCATAATTTACATAAAGAGCATGTGTTAGCTATATATTGTTTATATTTCTGATTTATTATTTTTCTCAGGGGTCTTATTTTGTCTATGCTTGTGTCATTAATATGGATTGTGCTTATGCGATGGTTAGCAGGAATAATGATATGGCTGAGCATTATAATTGTATTGGGGTTCTTAGTGTTTGGTAAGCATTTTTCACTTTTTAAAATATGTATTCTTTTTGTTATGCTCTTTTATCTATATACTTAATTTTGAGGATAAAGTGCGAATATTTTTTTTGTAAAAGATGTAAAAACTAAAAACAAAAAAATAAATAAACTGTATTTTACTTTTAAATATCATCCGATTAAAATTTTCATTTATCATACAGACTAAATATACTTAAATGACAGCTAAATTTATATAGGGAAACTTGGAATATCCGAAAGAATTCAGCCTCAAGATTTTGTTGAATTTTAACATTTTAGACTTTGCTAAAATGTTTTTAAAAAATTTGGATTTTGGTTTGTTTTTCAATTTTACTATGTGTGATAACTGAAAAGCACAATAAGGTAATTGGATGAAATTTGACATTTGACCTTAACATAAAAATTTTGGATATATATCAGTAAAAATCTATCAATAGCAAAAGGTACTTTATTTAAACACGCCCTCCATTTTCCTCCTCCTGTGTTTAACTAAACATTGCCATTAATATCCAAGGAATATATTTTCATTAATCACTGTGAGAAGACAATTAAATATAATTAATATAAGAAATAGATTGAAGTTCTTAACCCGGGAGGATGTGCGCTACGAAGAGTAACACGAAGATGCGCAAGGGGGTGTGCGACACCCCAATTCATTATTTTGCTATTTAAGCAAAACTAGCAATATTTTTTATGCTATATCTGTGGCACATGATTCATTCAAGCATTTCTAGTTATACAAGAACAAATTTTTAAACGAAATATTTAGTAAATAATGCATTACATTATTCAGCGCATTGCGAACACTTAAGAAAAGAATATTTCGCACATACATGTTTTCAACATTTTTTATAGTAAAGAATCATCAATATGATTGCAATTTATTTATGCAATTTTATGGAAGAATAGTGCTTCTAATTTTTTTAGGTACAACGGAAAACAGTTTTTTCTTAGAAATTCAAATAAGTTTTCTGATGGATCTGAAGATCTTATTTTTAGATCCAATAAATTTAAGGTGCAATACACTTTTATTTTTCAGAATAGATTCTATAAATTTAAACTTTTTCTCCTATGGTTTTTTGTGAAAGTGGATAAGACATGTACCAGCTGACTACAGTTACATTACGCCCAGAATAATATATCTTTTGCATCAATCTCTTGACATTTTCTCTTACACTTTTATGAAGTTTAAAAGTCTTGTACCTGCAAAAATCTTATTTTAGAATTATGGAATATTCTTGAATCCACTTGTTTCCTCACTAAAACCTAAATAGCGAGACCAACAGTATTTTCCAACAGTACTTTGTTCAATTGAAATATAGCTAAATTGAACAAAGAAAGCTGATGCAAAGACATGCTAGGGTGTGCTTCCAATAAAAAAAAAATAAAAGAATTCTTCTTGAAACACGTTTCATTTGTTGAATGTGACCTTAAAAGCATATTGCATGAATTTGACTCATTTCAACTAAAAAGAAGTCGGTATTTTTCACATTTTACGTGACTTGGGGTGTTGGACACCCCCTTGCGCATCCTCGCGGGTTAAGGTACGGAAATGAACATTTACTTTCTTATTATGGATTTATTCTTTCCTGCTGTAAATGTAATTCAATTTGCAGTGCACATTTTTATTTGTTATAAAAGTTTATAATCACATCTTATAAACAGTGCATATGTAGATTTTATTTATTAAAGTTATGGAAGCATTCATCTTTAATTAGGGTTATTGATGAAGTCGAAAGAACACTTCTAATATATTTTTTGAAATACTGGAATTTCTTTTTCTTTGTATAAAAATTCTATTTTTTTAAATTTATATTTCCTATAAAAATATTTTGTGTCTATTATGTATTTGATATACATAATCTACTTACAAATGTTTTGCCAGTCTGTCTTTTTTTTGTTCTCAAAATATTTTATGTGCTAAAAATTCTTTATTTTAGAATATTTGACCTATAAGTAATTCATTTGAATTTTCAAACACAGGCACTTAAAAAAAAATTATTTGTATGTTTCTGCATATTTTGTCATATTCTTTCAACAGCATCACTTTCATTTTTGAATAACCTTAAAAATATTATCTAGATAATTTTCAGTTATGTTTTTGAAATCTTACAGTATTTGCAGTTTTAAATTTATTTGTGGAAAATATTTTTTTAAGAAACAGTAAAACTGCTGATTAATATTGTAATATAATGAAAACTTATTAATATCACATTTCTCTCATCCAGCTTGCTACTACAGCACATCAAAATATATCGAACTGAAGACTGTGCCAGGATCTGATGCAAAATTCAAAATAACCCTAGATCTGAGGAGCTACTTAGCTTTACGTGACACCTGGCTGTGGTTTGGTAAGCTAATGTATATTCTATGTTATGCATTTCCTTTATTAATTTAATTGCAGATTTTATATATATATATATATATATATATATATATATGAAACAGAATGTGTGTTTGTCTGTGTGTGTGTGTATTCCTTGTACAAATCTACAGTTTTTGTCTAGTCTTGATGAAGTTTGGCACATGTGCTCATCAAAACAAGAGAAAGATCACTGTCAACTTTTCAAAGCCCAAAAGTTAATTAAAAATTAAGCAAGATTTTGGTGCTTTGAGTTATCACTATGTTGTTTGAGACTACATGACATTGTCACTAGGCTGTTGCTCATTACCATAATACATCATACTGTTACATGATGGTACAAACAGAAGTGCCAAAATTGAATATTAGTACTGAATATCAGAACAAATTTTCAAAGAAAAGTTGTTGCACTTCATTTACTGTCTACTTCTCAGAGAGGTTTGATGGCAAAGTCTTGTCTTTGGGACCTTTTGATACCCAATTCCACCAAAGTTTTGCTGTGTACTTGGACCTTGTGCTTGTTATTTTGTGGGAATCAAACATCCTCCATCTGGGATGTGAAGTTTGGACTAACAGTACTGGTTCAGGTTTCGACCTTGTCACCTGACTGCAGTTTAAAACTAGGCGATCCATTCTAAAATTGCTATTGTGTAATTTCAAAGCAAGATATAAATCTAGCTAAACTAAGTTTTCTTAACAGATGAAGGGAATCTTATTTCATATTAATGTCTTTATTTTAGGTTTTGCCCAATATAGTTTCCAGAATCCTTCTATGGAAAAAATAACGTGTTTTCAGATGTCAAGGATGGAATTTTATAATTGATTTTCACTCACTTTTATACTCTAGTATGTTCTTGACAACAATACACTTTTTAAACTTTTTCAGAACTTAATTGTCAGTTATTTGATTGATTTAATTAGATTCTGATTCCATTTATATAGCATCATCTGGCAGGGAATTTTAGAAAAATTGATTTCATTGTTCTTGGTCCCCTAATTTTTATTATAATAAACTGTAAATTTAAGATTAAAAAGTAGAAAATAATTAAAATGTAAAGATTCTACTTGTTATGCTAATATAAGTGTATTTTCAAAACTATTTTTTACTTAAACATTTTTTTTATCTGTGGTCTGATAAACTCTCAGTAATTGTAATCAGAAGTAGTTTTACCAGTCAAAATCTTTTGAACCTTGTGATTTCGTTTGTTTGAAGCAAATTTTGTTCAGGTACTTCATTGTTTTTATAGTATGTCTGCCATTATGCAGCATATCAACAAGAGGAACAATCTTTTTTTTGCTAAGAAATAATAAAAGTGTGCATTTTATTTTTAAAAAGAAAGATTGATTCAAGATTTTAATTTTTTAAATTCCTTACTCTTCAAATGCTTGATATATTATAGCATCTACATCAAAGATTTATAATATTTTTTAGAAGGTAGCAAAAAGGAAAAAAAAAGGTGGACCAATATAATATATTATAGAACTCCAAAAAGATATTTAAGAAATTCTTTACTAATGAATGCTGTGACTGCATTTCTAAAAGTTCTTCAATATCTGGTTCAAACCAGGATGCGCCCCCTTTAATCCTAGATAACTAAACATTTGTCTTATAGACTACCGACCCATGCCAATTTTTTGAATGCGAGATGTTCCCATTGCACTCACACCACCTCGTTCGTAGTGCCTTCATAATTAGTAAAATGAGTTATCCAAATGTGATAAGTGCAGCTCTACACTTCTCTATCTAAGAAACGTAGAGTGACAAAATACATGTGCAACTACTGCAACGTGTTTTGAGCACAGCAATGGGCATCTGCCAAGAGTTCAAACGTTAGTTTTCACCACTTTCATATTTTTTAAATGAAACAATACTTTTCTTGAGTTACACTAATTTGTTTGCAATAAAATAAAGGAAATATAAATGTATGTAAGAATTAGATTTCCATTCTCCAAACTAAATGCCAAAATTTAGAAGAGGCTGATAATTTCGGGGGAAATGAAATCCCGGCAAGAGCCAACAATTTATAAAAATGAGGTTTCTCTATCTCTTAACTGAGGCCTAGTTTAATCTTGCATCTAGCGGGGTGTAAGACCAAAAGGAAAACTCAGTTAAACAGCAATTAAATTTATTAAAACAAACATAAGTGAAAGATATTTACAGAGATGAGGTATTTATGTATTTGACAAGAGAGAGATTTAGGGTTTAGACATTATTAGGATTTTAGCATTACATAATTAGGTGAAAAGACAATTATCACTCCAAAATCTAATTACTTACATTACATTTAAAAGATATTAGCCATCGCCGCTGCTACCTGGGGGAAAAAACCCGTAGCTCGTTAAGCCTCCCTCGATCGCACGTCTATTCCATTGCAAATCTAAGAGCCAAATTATACGGATTAAAACATTACACTCCGTTTTTGATGAAAAACTCCCACGCATGTCACATGGTTTGTTGGGCAATAGCGTGTGATCTTATCTTTCGATATCTTTCTGCTGACTTTGAATTTATTCAAATAAGCTCGTTCGGAAAGTGAAAAAATATTATTAGGAAGGAATTAAACCTACGCTTTTAAGCTAGATGGGAAAATACAATTTCCACATGTATACTTGTTTTTAATTTGTAGTCTGCAAGTTGAATGATTAGTTGCAGAGTAACACTGATTTAAGTTTAGTTATCTAGGGTTAAAATCTGCTGTGGGCTGGATAGAACCTTTAAGTGGCGGCATCTGGCCTATGGACTGTAGTTTGTCCATTGCTGAACTAGATAATTATGAATAATTGTATATGCACATTCTGCCCATATTTTCTCAACTTATGCACTGTTTTCTTTTAAATTTTCAGCTATAATTTCTGGTGTGGTATTTGCTATCCTCTTCCTGATTGTGGTATTTCTAAGAAAGAGAATCGTTATAGCTATAGCTTTAATTAAACAAGCAAGCAGGTGAGGTCTTATAAAGCATTCTTGGTAAGAGTATTGTATATAGAGTAGAAAATTTTCAAATCTGGTCAAAAATAGTAATATTTCCTTGAATATAGAAGTGCTCTTCTAGTGATATGTAGGATTTACCTTATAAGAATTTGGTGTAGAGAATTTGGATTAGTTTTTTTTTTTCAGTTTAGGTCTATTCTTTTGATTTCATGACATTCTCTCCCTTTTAAATTCCCACAAATTGATTCAGTTATTGATGTGGTGAAATTATTTGAGCTATAATATTTAAACAACCATGACGAATCTGGGGTGTGCTTTGGGCTGTATCCCCCAGAGCTAGACCAGAATTCTTGATATTTTTCAAATCACTACAACTATTGTTCTTAATCTCCCTTTAAAAAAAAAATCCTTGGTATTTTATTAACATTTAATAAACAAAATTTGATTCAATTTTCTTTCTCATCATCCACAGGTCTGTAAAATTTCATTTAGTTTATTTTCAGTTTGCGTAAGCACCTAATATATGAATTTATGATAATAGATTAAGAAAACACTTTCGTTCAATCCAGTAAAATTTGGAGACATCATGATAGTACAAAATTATGATCTCAAGGTGGTATTGGTGGATTCTGGTGTTGTATTTGCTAAGCCCAATCCTGAATTCACCACTGAATCCAGAAACAAAAATAAAGCAGAATTGCCATACATAAATGAAAAAGGTACTTACTGTACATTAGTTTTTCATTTTTGTAGCTCATGTTTGTCAAATAAAGTTAAGAATTATTGACTGCAAGAATTTCGTGATAAAGAATCTTGAATGCGAAATTTGCATTTATGTCACAAAATACATTTGTAAAAATTTAAAACAACTTGATATGGTTTTCGAATGAATTATATGTAACATTTGTATATTTTGATATGAATTTTGAATTATTAAATTACAGTCACTAATTAAGATGTTAATTTCATTTTAATGTGATGTTTCTCCATTACAGAGCTGTTGGAAATATGCCAACAACATTAATATTTCCAATATTCCCATATATACTGATGTTGATATTCTTCATATTTTGGGCTGCTGTGGCTTTGTATCCTTTCTTTTTTTCTTTTGCTTTTCAATTTGGTAAATGTATTCTGTATCTTAAAAAATTGGAAAAATATTTAAGTGTTTTATTTAATTACTAGAAGATTTGTGCCCGTCTAAGACAGGCTTTTAGCCCTCCAAACATATCTCGTAACCCATTGTCACAGATTTACTAACGAAAGTTATAGTAGACAATCATACACATTAACAGAGTGCTTAAGAAATAAAAAAAAGCATAAAAACAGAACTGATGAATAAATTGACACTAACCTTCATTTAATAATAACTTTACCTTTAACAATTACTTTCGTTTTGTCCGAGTAAAAGTAATGCAAAATCTATTAACAGAAAGAAAAAAAATATGCATTACCAAATACAAAATTAAAAAAAATACTAAAAGAAAATATTTGCAATAGCATCTATCCTAATGAATCGGCATAAATAAAAATAAATAAATAAAACTACTAACTTCCCAATTTATATATAAAAAACACCATGAATCAATTGCCACGAACTTTCATTTTCATAACTCCAAAACAGTATCCTGTGTGTATGCTAATTTGTAGACAGACTGTCTGCGTCTGGTTGTAATCTCTTTTGGCAGGTAGCCCACATTCCTGAGCGTTAATGATTTCGCTGGCCTTTTCTATAAGAGATCAATTTTCTTCATTATATCCATTGAAATGTTAATGCATTAACTTTTTAAATTTTTGTATGACAAAGTAATTTGCATTTGAACGATGTTTATTACTATATTTTAAAGTATTAAATTGAAAAAAAATTGCTGCAATTGTAGTATTTACTTTATTGTCTACTTTTGGGCATCCTATTTTTTTTTTTAATTGCCTACACCGACCCTGCTTACCCAAAGGGTGTAAAGCATGTGACAAGTCGATTGGAAGGAAAATTCCAATACAAATATTAAAGTAATACAATACAAAATAATACAATAAAATAAAATACAAAGAATTAAATAATACAATACAAAAATATTAGTAAAATAATACAATACAAATGTGAATATAGTTATAATAAAATACAAACATCCTATTTGGAGAATTCAAATCACTAAATTTGCTGGTGGTGCCAAGATGCGATGGCCCCCAGATGTGATGGTTTGGCAAAGCTCCAGCTAGTAAATGACGCTTCCCTATTGAGTTGTGCCAGAGAGGCACCAAAATAGGGTGCAAGAATTCTGCGAGTGAGAATTGCTGCTCAGAGCACATCATATCGAACAAAATAGGAGGAAATGAAATTGAACTTTGCTGTTAACATTAGAGTTAGTGTTCTCTCGGGTTCTGTGCCACTGTCTGTTTTGAGTGAGTAAAATAAAGTATCGTTTCCGGTGCAGATAATTTATATGTGCAACGGAGTAAATAATTATAAATGAAATTTAGATTGTGCCCAAAACTCTATTAATCAAGAATAAAGTCAGGTTTATGTCATAAATTATGAACTGTACAACAAACCGAAAGATTTCTTACTCGGAAAAGTTAATGTTAATTTCCTTGATTCTCAAAGATATATTGCATCTTCTGGTAAAGCGTCATTTGTTGTTGCAGATTCACCTGCTGATTCTAAAGTTAAAAATGGAACAACTTGTAATCCCAAGGTATGACAATAGATGCTAATGTATTATTTTTGTCAGTTTGACTTCGTATCAAGTGTTTAGCTCTTAAGTTTAACTTAAAAATTCTTATTTTCATTTTTTAAACCATAAAAGGGATATTTCTATCTTCGTATAAAATTCATTCAATGACTGTTACAAAGATTTTTGTAGATGATATAATTAATTGGTTTATCTCCTCATAGAACTACAATAGCACTGGAGGTGGAATCAAATGTTTGTTCCAGACGTATGGTTTGAAGGATAATCTATTCACTAGTCACTTCTATAACCTTTTTGGTCTCTTCTGGGGCTTATTTTTTACTGTAGGAGTTGGCCAAGTCTCACTTTCTGGGGCTTTTGCAGCCTATTACTGGACCAAGGACAAAGCAAAAGATGTTCCCACATGTGCTATAGGGACAGGATTCTACCGTTGTACTCGGTAGGTCTTTTTGTATAGTAATCAAAACTGTGTTTAACTATTCTAGGCTTAAAGCTTCTGATTTGTATGAAATAGCAGTTGGATTACATTTTAATTTAAAGCTGTTTGGTTCTCAGTACAACTATTTCTATTAAGAAAAATGCAACAAAAATCTTACGTAGTTTACTATCCAGTGCCGTATGATCCACTTTTATTGTTACCTTTATAGTAATATTTCTCTCCTCAATTATTAGACATGGTTCATGTCTTGGGCGAACTGCTGTGCAAGGTCAGTTTATTGCATTCCAAAAGAGAGAGAGAGAGTAGTTATATGATTAGCAATAAATTACAGAAGAAAGTATTTAGTAAAGATATAGATATACCCTTGGTAGTTAGGACATAGACTTTGTAAAGCCTGTGGCAATTAAGGGATTAACCCTTTATTTACAAAATTAACCTACCAGCAACTTTTCTATTTTATTTTGGCATCATTATATATGTTTTAATGCAGAATAACCCCATGAAAAGTTAAAAAACCTTTTTATTTAAATAAAAAAATTTAATTAATTTGATGATTAATTAAAATATTTATTTTGTCTTCATCTGCTAGCTGTCGGAACTACATTCCTCGTGTTCATGTAAATACTGTCAGGAAAAACGGTCAAATTACGAAGACATAAACGTAATTAAAGTAGTACTTTTAAGTACTATTGGGAAATAAAGCTTTAAAGAACTCAAATTATTTATTTTCCATTTCAAACAAGAGACTTGAACATTTCACAACTGATAGCTCACTTAGTAGTAAAATTGTTGTTTAGAAATCAGTGATACATCATTTTTATATGTATGTTTTTTTGGTGTTGGAATTTGTTTTATTTATGCCTTAGACTTGTGGTTCAAAAATATATTCCAAAACCTTTTTCTTTTTTGACTATGAACTACACAGAGTTGTTCAGCATTTTTTAAAGAATACTAATTTGCTTGTATTAAGCAATATGTAATGCTTTTCAAACTCTGCAATTTCAAAAGCTTGTTAAATAAGAAAATATAGTATTAACTTGATAACAGTATTCTAACAAAGTTTATCTGAAGCTGTAAAATTAGAGCTCTTTTTTTTTTTTTTTGGCGACATTTTATTTTGTATCTAACTTGTAAAAACAATCCTGGCCTTGTTGGCATTGAGATCTTTACAAAATCTATTTTAGCAATCTTGATGATAGTGTTAGAAAAAGAAATGCGCTAAAATTATGATATACATGTGGCAGGACCATTCACCAGTTTCGCTTGGTTTTAATGATCTAGAACTAGTTTATGTGCAGAATTTTTTGTATGTTTCCAGTTTTACGTAAAGTGAGAGGAAGGAAAACATCAGTTATTGATAAACAAAATAATTTAATTTAAATTCATTTGTTAAATATTGATGAAATGTTTCACATCAAGATGGCTTCCTGAACTATTTTTGCTAAGTAATATTAAAAAATCTTGTAGAAGAACTTGCTGTTAATCTTTGCTCAACATCAAAATTGACAAATTTCTCCACTTGGATTGAAACCCATAGTTGTTTCAAAAGCTCTGGTTTGTATCATCATATAATGCCCTGGGCACAAATATCTGTTCTCATTAAATTTTTCACTGTTGAAATTGAATGTTTCTCTTTTATTTCTAAATAAATCTTTTTATGTACTTAAGCATGTGTATTATTTTCATAGCTATCATCTAGGTTCTATTGCCTTTGGATCTCTACTCATAGCAACTGTCCGAATGATACGTGTAATGCTGGAATACATAGACCAAAAATGCAAAAAATATGATAATGCATTCACAAAAGCAATATTATGGTGAGCTTTTACATATTCTTATGTAGTGTATGTGTGTAATCATAAATTGATGTTTTAATCCTCCATCTTGTTTTCTATATCCGAGTATCAGGTAATCTTTTCGAATGTTCTGGAAGGTCATAAATTTGTAAATTGCACTTTTAAAAAATAATACTTTTGCAATCTATAAACTCTCTCTTTGTCTTGTCTGTCCACCTGGAGACAAAATACTATAATTCATAAAATATTGAATAAAATAGTTCAATAAAATAATTTTTCAACAATGCAATTCAATATAAATTTTCAATCCTCCTTAATTTTACATATACGGTAAAACCCCAGTTAACAAAACTCGGATTAACCGAAAACCGGGTTATTTGAAATGCCTCTGGAATCGCAAATCCAAAAAACATGTACTGTACTGCACAGGAATAATCAGGAACATGAGAGCGCACTGGAGAGAGCAAAACTAGCAGAGAGGTAAATGGTAGCTCTAAAAATGTCATTTTAACTTTAATAAAGAACATAAGTGCAGCTTACAACAAGAGTTTTGAATTCATTTTACACTCAAAACATTTCAGAGAATAATATTGTAACTGAACACAAAATAGTAATAGATGTTCATGGCTTAACCAAGAAAAATCTTTATCTGAAATGGCTCCCCCCTCCCCTTTAGTTTGGTTAATCGGGATTCTACTGTATATATATAGTATAAACTGTTCATTAACCAAACACTTGTGTTACTACAGCTTAATAACATTTCAAACTTTAGATGCAACAATTTATCGTTTTTTGGATCCTGAATGTATTTCTAGCAACACACTGATTGAAATACAATCTGAAATTTTTTTTCATCATCGTCTGTCACATCTCTTTCTTAATAATAATCATCACTGCTGTTATCCATATCAGCAATGTCCTCGCTGTATGTTTTAACTTTGCATTCATGAATATATAAAACTCATAAAAATATATAAAAAAACACCCATATTTGCAGAAATAAGGATGCTGCATTAGTTTCAGTAAGAGACTGATGGTAGGAACATCAGGAAGATCAGAATTAGGCACAATAAAACTTGAATCTCTTTCAAAAGGCTGCCTTCTGATTCTGGGTTGTACAGCATGTTATAGATTCATGTGCCATTTTGGTTGAAACTGATTGTGTGCCTATAAATGCATTTTATGTCTATAAATGCACTGTATGCCAATAAATAACTGTGTTATGACTTCCACGGAACTGTGATTCCCAGTTGCGAGGAATACTCCCTTTTTGGAGCATAACTAGGCTCCTAAGAGAAGTCCTCACGTGGCCTCCAAATAGGGGATACATTTTATATTGAGAATAATTGAATTATCATCTGAATTCCTTGAGGAGAAGCATGTTAAAAATTATAGGAAATATATATGTGTTGAGCATATCTCTTCAGTCCTCATGTCCATTTTAATGGACAATCTTGTTTTATTTACAAAAATGTATATGTCCATTCAAAGCGCTTAAATCCTGCTGCCAAATGCTTTAGGCAGTCTTATGCTGCCATCTTTTAATTATAAATAATTACAGTAGAACCCCGGGAATACGAACTAATTGGGGCTGGCCTCTGTTTGGATTCCTGCGAATTCGGTAAAATACTCTTGATGCAGTAGAGTTTTGACTGTGGGTGCTCTGTGAAAGGCGTGCAAAAAGATGATGCGGCGATACACGGTACAGTGGCAAACAAGTGCAGGGTAAAAAGAAGATATAGGTTTGCTTCTATTAATTAAGGTGCTGTATTCATTCTTAAAGATCAAGTAGAATACTTCTTTAAAGTTGGAATAAACATTAGCTTTGTTTCTGATTTGTTATTGTTATTTTTCCTTCATTTTTCAGTAAAAAATTTTCAGAAAATTCAAAAAAGGTGTTTGGATTATCCGGAATTTTGGATTTCCTGGGTTCTACTGTATATTAGTAAATAAATTAATTATATATAGTGTTATATATTCCTATCAAGAGTATTAATCTTAATTTTATGAAAATTGGTGGAAAATTATACTTTTGGATCTCAAGAGAATAAAATGAAGAATTACTTTGCATCTGTATTATTGGTGTGCCTTTGTGCAACAAGAGGATAAAAATGTAGTGAACTCATGGCAACAGGCTGAAGAAAAGATAGTTTTTCTCGTGCATTCATGATATCCTTGTTATTTTAAATATTATTTTGAATTTAAATTGTATGTAATAGAAATAAATCAGTTTTAATAGTTACAACAGTAAATGATCAGTCTGAATTACTCCCCACCTCATATATAAGCAAGTACAGAGATTTTCATTTTACTTTTTCACATATATACATTTAATTCTCCTGATGTCTAGTGTTTGAAATTACACACATTGTATGAGTAGCTATATGCCTACTCTCATCTTGTGCTGTAAGAAGCTGTCGTGGCCACAGAAAGTTCCCAAATGTGATATTACTTATTTAAAACCTGGATATTATTAGGTTGCTTCATTAAACATATAGAAAACTAATTGTATGTAGCTGTTTCTTGTTAAGTTTATTTTTTCTTTTCGTTTTTAGCTGCATGAAATGTTGCTTCTGGTGCTTAGAAAACGTCATTAAATTTATTAGTAAAAATGCATATATAATGGTAAGTATTCTTACTTCTGTCCTTGATCTGAAATTTCAATTTCTTCTAATTTTTGTATGTTTGGTTTGATTTCCAACCTGTGCTCTGAAGTATGCTATAAGATATCCATTATTTGTGTTAATTTTACTTTGAAATTCTCTAAAAATTTTTTATTTGATATATTTAATGGATTAAATATATCAAATAAAAGTTACAAGTTACTGGAAACTCCTACAGTGTTTTGTGTAATCAGAAATCTTTTTTAAGTTTATGTCTCTAAAATAAATATTTTAGTGTTGCATGTTTTTTTTTTCATTGGGTTATTTTATCTTCTTTTTCATAAGTGAAAACTCAGGTTAACAGTACCGGATAAGCTACAATATTTTGAGATAATTAGTCCTGGATAGAATTAAAATATATTTGAATAGAATTTAATTTTTAAAATGCCATTAACTGATGCAGTTGATTTATTTTATGAGGCTCTTTTTATAAGCCTATGCCTGATTGAAGCAATAGCATATCATCTCTCTTTGGTGAGGTTGCTCTTAGTTTGGTATACTGTCAACTTGTGTTGTCATTGTAAATAGCGCATTAATAATTCAAATATATTTCTTCTTAAGTCATTGGAACTTAATTTTTTACATCTGAATTATTGTTATTTTACTATTGATACAGATTATCCAAAAAGCATCTTTACACTTTTGAAAAATTATTTTAAAAAAGGAAACAAAGATACGCACTTAGGGATTTTTAGATTCAGTAAAGAAAATAGGAAAGGTTTTTTTTTTTTCCACTATTAGAACATTTCAATATGCGCATCATTAGTTCAATGTCATGAGGGCTTCTGCGAGGTCAATCAGATTTCAGTTTTGGCAAAACTCTACCTGTCGTCATAAATTTATTACACCTTTCGTAAATTGTTGGGCTGAAGATTTTGATAGCATGTAGCCCAAAGCTTGTGCTGTACCTGTGTTACAGATTTAAATTTCAATAAAACTTGCAACATTTCTTTCTTGCGGTGAAAATATATTGAAATTAGTGTGGCAATATCAGTAAAAAAAAAAAAAAAATCTTCATTAAATTCATTTTAATTATTTTTTTATAGAATAAAAAGAAAGCTGAGTGTTTAGCTTTTATAATGATTTTTTTTAAAGTTTAAAGATACATCCTGTATTTTGATTTTCAATCTTTCATAATTTTTGTTAACCTCATTGCCTTAGCTCTAATGGTTTACTTTTAAGCATGGGTTGCATGTTCTGACTTTATTTTACATTTGTAAGATTTTTATAGTATTGTACAAATCTTCTTTTGCTGTATGAAAGCCTTAGAAAATGTGTAATCTTTGTCTGCACAATTTTTATTTAAATTGATATAAACAAATATATAGAATATTGGCAAATGCTATGTCTTCATTCTATTCTTTAATGTTAAGTGTTTTGTTTAACCCTCTAAGTGGCCAATTACTTTGATTTAATTATTTTCAACTCTGAGAAAAAGGCTTTAAAGTGAATATACCATAAGTTTTTATGTGTAACTGAATAACTTGAAATCTAAAGAAATTTTATTCATGGTAATTTTAAGAAAATTTACAGAGAAATGTGAATTATCAAGTTTGGCGCTTAAAATATGAAAGATTGAAAAGTTACTTTGGTTGCTTGGAAGATTAAGATTATATCAAAACATTTTTCTGAAAGCATTTAAATATTTTAATGAATTTTGTATTTTCATCAGATTGCCATTTATGGTAAGAACTTTTGTAGTTCTGCTAGACAAGCTTTCAAATTGCTGATGAGAAACATTTTACGGTCAGTATGCAACTAATGTTTATAAACTTTAAATAATTTTTTTCATGTACATAACATTTGATCACCTTCTATTAGTGCTTATATTGCAAGCTTTAATTGTTTTTTAAAATTTTCAGAGTGGTTGTTCTGGACAAAATAACAGACTTTTTACTTTTCATGGGGAAGCTTGTGGTAGTTGCTGCCTCCGGTAAAGATGCTTTGATGCTTTTACTTCATATATTTAATTTTGACACATCATAATTTTGTTTTATTTTTCTTTAACACTAAATAAATATTTTTAATAAATTGCTGACAATTACTCTTGCAATTGCTGCATCTTTAAAATCAAAATTTTTATTAATATAGTTGGTGATAGATTAAAAAACTGTAAGAGCTTTGGGCAAATCTGAAAACATGCACACAGACTGAAATATTTTTATATTTGGATAGCAGTTGGTTCACAGATTCTTGAAGAAATGACATATAGTAGAGAATTGAATAATGCCTACTAACATAGTTAAAAATTGCTTTAATTTAAGTGAATTGAATGGTAACTGTTTATATTTTGTTGAGGGGCAATAACTAATCATTCAGTTATTTTTGTTCTTTTATAAAACAGAAAAATCTTGTTCTTTTTTCACAGTTAATACATATGAATTTTATTTGTTGTTGAAGACACTTGTAGAATGGAATATATATTTTGTTATTGAGTATTGATATCATTTTTATTTTTAATTCAGAATGAGTCGGAAAAAAATAAAATGTATTGTGCCTAAAACAGAGTCGAATATAAATACTTAATTATCCATGTATTTTTATATGTATGTACTCTAATGTATTCTACTCTAATAATAATTATTTTTTCATATCTGATTAATATAAAATATTAATGAATTACTTTCTTGAAGAGATAAACAATTTCTTGAATAAAAATAAATTATAATTTCTTTTTGCTATTTGAACCTTCTCGCTATATTTCTTCGTATTGAAATTGTAGCTTTTCAAATTCTTCAACAGTAGCAGATAACCTTATTTATTAGGTAATAAAATATGTTATAATATTTAATAAAATTGTGACGTGAAATTTCTAGTTGCTACTGGGAAAAGTACAGATATTTACATGTTTTGGACTTTGCTGTTTTAGTATTCTGGTTTTCTTGTGCTAATAAAAAAACGTTTTCTAACAGTTAATTGTAGTTAATGTTCTATTTTGAAATTACATAAATGCTATTTTGAAACAGTTCTCATTGTTTTGATTCATTTTGATAGAAGGAGGATGACACTTCAGTTATCTTTCCTTTCTCCTACCCAATCTGAATTTTTGTCCCACCTCAGTAGAAGGATTTTTAATGTGCACAAAAAATCTTTATTAATAATAATTTAAATTATTTTTTAAAGCAGTAAATGATGATAATGATTTACTAGATTTTTTTGATTCATTTAAATATACAATGTATTAATTTTAAATATGAATTTCCTATTAAACATTAATTTGTTTTTAGAATAATAGTGAATTTGAATACTCAGAGGGGAAAAAAAGAACTAAAATGTAGTATAAATGACAAAGGCATTTTATTTTAAGTAATGTTCAATTTTCATATAATGAAGTCTCTGATTTTTTTTTTTTTTAATTTGGCTATTTCTACAAATTGTTTTTTCAAAAAATGTGAAACTGAGGTTTTACTATTATAATTTTGAACATATATTATACTATTTTTCACTATGAATTTGCTCTATTTGGAAAAGGTTAAGATGGAGATGTATTGAATGCTATTTTTTTCTCCTACAGCGGGTGTGTCCTTTTACTTCTTTGCAACTGATCAGAAAGTTTATCAAGGCATACCTCCAATGAATTATAATCTTCTTCCACCAATTGTAAGAACTTATTATTTTTTCTTCATCTTAGTATTCAGAAATTGTTTTTTTTTTAATTTTAAATTTTAGTGGTTAGAAATTGAGGGTTTATTATTATAATTGTTAGTAGTTGTCAGAAACTGAGAATTCACAGGGTGATGTATTATATAATTTAAAACACTACAACAAATATGGCAAAGATTTTTATATCATTAGATAAAGAACTGCTGGAAGTTTTTTATTGCAGTTGATTAACATCATAAACATGACTGTGCTGTAATTTCACATCCTTTCTCCAGGTATACAGTGGATTCAAAAATTAAGTCGGCATAGCGTATTTGATCTGTATCACTTAAACATAAATGAACTGTAAATTGAGATGATGTGTTGATCTCATGATATGTCAAACTAATTGTTACAAAAGCTTGATTTTAGATTTAAAATATATTGCATCACCTAGGATTCTCGTATTGAATATTTGTAAAGCTTTTACTCAACTTGAACTGATTTTCTATTGCAGTATGAATGATTTTCTGCATTCATCGAAGTATTTTTATCCATAATTC
>BGPR01004564.1:25426-42716 GCA_013235015.1 Araneus ventricosus | reverse complement strand
TTCCCCCCCCCCAAAAAAAAAGCTCCAATTTTGTGTTACAGTTGCATTTTGTGAAAATATTATATTCATGAATTTATCAAATTTTCTGCTGGCTCTCCAAAAATTCCATTTCTGAGATTGAGGATCTTGGATTGTGTATAGAGATATTTGTATTTTTGTTTTGAAATAAGGGGTTTTATAAAATATTTTTTGTACAGAGTGCTGATTATCAAAAATGCTTCTCAATGATTCATTTTTATAATTTATGGATGTATAAAGAGATATAGAAAAACAAATTGAATTAATTCAATTGTTGTTTGATGGGATTTATAGCAACACAGGCTGTTATCCCTAAATCCATGAGGTTGCAGAAAAAAGTTTCTTGGATATAAGTTTCCTGGATATTGTCTTTTTTACTCGTTTTTATTAACTTGCTTTCTTGTCTGTCTTTCAGTACAAATTTTGCAATAGATTTTAAACTAACTTCCGATAAGCTGGAGGATTTCTTTAAATTTTTAAAAAAATCAATAAAATTATGTTTTTTCGCAATTTTTCGTTTATTTTCTACATATTCCACAAGCATACACAATCAAGATCCTCAATCTCAGAAATGGAATTTTTGGAGAGCCAGCAGAAATTTATAGAATTCATGAATATAATATTTTCAAAATCTACTGTAACAATTTCCACATAAAGGTTGCCTTTTAAATTTTAAAAAATCAATAAAATGATAGTTTTTCTGTTTTTTTTTAATTTTTCCTTTATTTTCACATATTCCAGCTTCCAGCCCCCCCCACCTTTCCTCCTCAAACATCCCAAATAATAAAAAATATATAGCAACAATTTTGGCTAAAGCGGTGAGGGTAGAGGTCAAAGCCCTCAAAGAAAGTTTGAAGATTCACTGTACAACGTTGCGCTCTTTATTTTTATCACTGTTGTAATTTTATGGGCATGAATTTGATTTGGACATGGGAAAGGATTATTTTAACACTTAAATTTAAAAATAAATATGTAATAAATATAAAATATAATAAATGTAATTTATAATAAAGTACCTTCATCTGGTGCTTGCTTTCTCTTGTACCCTGAATAGAAGTTTTTAGTACCCACCAGCAGTATTCTGCCAACATGCTCATTCCAATTCCCTGAAAATCTCCTCTTAGACAGCAGTATGTGATGGAACGTTCCGTGTTCATCCAGAACTGCTCTTTAATTTTCAGGAAAAGTCAGGTGAGTGAAGGAAAAGCACTTTAGCGACATATTTACCATGGCCTTGTATCCACAATTTCTCGACATGAGCGACATAATCATCACTTTTTTGCTACCCAAAAAGTTCACACACCTTTTTGAATGCAAGCCATGCTCGTTTTCTTTCGATTCAGGTGTTTCATAAGCGTCAATCTTTACAAGTTGTCTAATCTGTGGGCCACATGAAAATTCCTTTCTTGATTTTGCTCACTAAGACAGGGAATTTAGTTTTCAAAATAATTCCATCTGTCTTATCCATTGCTTTCAAACTGTTTGATCAATCTGAGTTTGATGTGCAAAGGCGCAAGTAAATATTTTCCTTTGGGACAGAGGATCCTGTATGACATTTTTCTGAGTGATGGTAAAAGTTTCTTGGTGAGGCCATTTCATATGATGTAATGTTTGTCTGAGCTCTGCTGTCCCATTCACATAGGAAGCAGCAAAATTTTTATATCCTGTTTGCAGGCCGTGAATAGAGCAACAACTTTTAAATCAGCAAGTTTCCAATTATAATCATGATAACAGATTTTATGAAGGATTACGGTGATGTTTGTCGTCCTTCTTATCCACAGAGTATAACCGGGACTGATGGTAAATCACATTCCGGTAGCCAACAGGACAACTTTCAAGCTTGTCTTTGATGACCCTATAAACAGTCTCCATTTGTGTGGGTCACATGGCATCTTCAGTTCTATCATCAATTCTGAATTAGGACAGAACACTAAGCCTTCATCTTCGAAAAAAAAGTAATTTCAGGATGGATTGTCTGGTCCTATAAGAAGAGATTTTAAGCCTTTCTAGGAGATTCCACTGCTGATCGAATCCAAAGAAGTTGAGATTTACTCTTGGTAACTCAAATCCGGCCGATATCATTCATCTGGCTGACTAACGAGGTGAGGTTGTCAATGAATTAAATCATGATACTCTTCATCATCTGATGGTAGATGTTGATGGTTCAGGCTGCTCAAAGTCTTCCAAATCCGTTTCTGGCTAGAGTATAGGTTTTGGGGCCACTGGAATTAAAGATTCGTTGTAGAGAACTGGTCTTACAGCCGAAGGGATATTGGATACTAAATTGTGTGCTTACTTTTGCTAGAGAATTACGGTGGAAATCATACAAAAGCAACAATGAATGGATGACAGCATTTAGCAAACCATGGGCACAAAAAGGAATTGATTTACGGTACTTTTGAGCCATTTGGTCAAGCTGTGTCATAGCAATAAGTGGTGCAGCATAACTTGAGCCAATCCTTGTCCTTCGCCAACTGGAACGAAAGTAAAATGATAAGCAGTTTTAAGAAACGGAGAAAGGATTTTGTTGCTCTTTAAATCAAATCGCCGCAAACATAGCAGAAGCTATCGGGATGATTTTTACACTTGCTGGATATTAAAATGAAATAGTAAATCAGTCCTCATTAATAACAACTTACTCACATGCTGTAATTCACTTTTAAAAGCGGAGAAAAAAATTAGATCGTTTAACAAAATTTAAACAACTTGAAACACAAAATCACCATCTAGAACACTGCAAAGTTGATTCTCGATCCTGAAACCTGTACTGGAGGGAAGAGGTACATACGACTACATTGATAAGAGCAATGAACTTTGAAACATGTCAAGCAGGAGATTTACTGGCAAAATCGAGGTGTGGAGAGTTATTCAGGAGACAGCGTTGTACAGTGAGTCTTCAAACTTTCTTGTGGGGATTTCAGACCTTCCCCTCACCCTTTTAGCCAAAATTGTTGCTGTATATTTTTATTGTTTGTGTAAGGAAAAGGGGATGGAATATGTTGAAAATAAGTGAAAAATTCAAAAAAATAATAGAAAAAAGTCATTTTATTGATTTTTTTAATTTAAGGGACAAATCCCCAACTCTCCCCTTGCAACAAATGTTCATATTTTAGAACTTTTCACCTCTGTAGCCTCAGAAGACATTTAATGGTTAAAATAATCCTTTTCTCCCTCCAAATCAAATTCATGTGCCATACAAATTACCGAACAGCATAAAAAATGGGGGGCTCCGAGATAACAGTGGGTGATAGGCAAAATGGGGTCATATTCAGTTCAGGAGGTCATTTTACATAGAATTTGCAGGAATGGTGTTGGGGCCGATTTTCATGCAGAGCAGTGTTATCTACTGCATCACTCCATGTTTTAGTTGTAAATCTGTATGGGCTAGAAGAAATTATTTGATACTTTTTCATTTTAAAACATGGTATAGTAAAAAAATTATTTAAATGATTAAATTTAATTCAAGATTTCATGATCCATGACTTATTTTGTATTTTACAGGTAATCACTATTGAGCCTACCTCATTGCTTCTGCCTTCTTCAGTGTCTATGGAATGGCAGTGGACACCATATTCTTATGCTTTTGTAAGTTTGTGCTATTTCTCAATTAATAGTCACAGGAGATTAGAAAACTTCTTTTCAGATGAAATTAGAATATATACGATCTCCTTTAAATTAAGATTTCAGTCAGTCTTAAACAAGATTTCTGTCTTTCTTAAAACTAGATGTGTTATTTGAGATTTGAGGCTTAGTAGAAATTATATTGATCATTCCTTTGTCTTAAGAACTTGTGTGCATGTACATCTTTCAAGGGACTGACATAATATCAATTGAAATTTTAAAAGGAAAGGAAAGGAATTTTTTAAAGGATATTCAAATTCTTTTAAAGTAATAATTTAAATTTTTTTTAAGATAGCACTTGTATTTGTAGTATGGAAAGAATAATTAAATTTTTTGAACTATACATTTATCTAAAAGTGTGGAAAAAGATAAGTGTCAAATGGTGCTTGTTGTAGTGTATTCTTACTAGATGTATAGTGAAGCTGCAATTCCATTTGGCATTACTTTTTTTTTTTACAAAAATAGATAAAACATTGTAAAAAAATATCCTCAAAACAGTGCCCCAAGTCAAACATTCTGGCTATGCTTAATTAGCGACTACACACATTTAATTCTCACCCACCCCTTAAAATGTCCCATTAGTTCTAAATGGTCGTACTGTTTCTATGATGTGTTTCCTTCAAATTGAAGGAATGTTACCAATTTTAGATCTTTAAAATTTTCGTCATTTAAGGAAAGTTGAAAGTGTGCTTATAAATTATCAATATTAATTAGTAGAATAAATGTGTTCAAGGTGAAAGAACTATTTATTAATTCTGAAATGGTGATGTAACACTGATATGATTAAACATGCTGATTCCATACAAAAATCTTATCACTAATTAGTCAAAATATTTGAATCGATTGCCAAAACTCTTAAGGAATGGTTAAATATCCCTCTATAGCAGTAATATAATAAAATTTTTAAAAAAATTTTCACCTCTCTAATTCTAATCTGAATTAAATTTAACTCCATGAGGTTGTGCAAAATTTGTAGTCAAATTATACAGTCTTAACTACTTTATTGATGACTTGCCTACTGCCATACATATTTGTGTTATAAATTCATGTAACACAACTGCTATATGAAAATAGTTCTGCTTAATTTATTTCAAAATAACGGTTTTAAATGATGAAACTCAAAAAAGTTAATACAGTGGAATCTCTATACTGAAATTGCTTGGTTCCAGTTGAAAAATCGCTATAGAGAAAATTAGATGATTAGAGATTTTTGGTATTTAAGTAAATGACAAACTATCTCTTAGTATGCGATAAGTTCAAAATATTTAATTATGACTTTCAATTAAAAATGAAATATTTATTATAAATTTGTTAAAATTCGGAAGCTGGAATATGTAGAAAATAAAGGAAAATATTGCGAAAAAAACAGAAAAAACTATCATTTTTATTGATTTTTTAAAAAATTTAAAAGGGCAAATCCCTTTATGTGGAAATGTGTTACAGTAGCATTTTGTGAAAATATTATATTCATGAATTCTATCAAATTTTCTGCTGGCTCTCCAAAAATTCCATTTCTGAGATTGAGGATCTTGGATTGTGTATAGAGATATTTGTATTTTGTTTTGAAATAAAGGGGGTTTTATAAAATATTTTTTGTACAGAGTGCTGATTATCAAAAATGCTTCTCAATGATTCATTTTTATAATTTATGGATGTATGTGAAAGAGATATGAGAAAAACAAATTGAATTGAATTCAATTGTTGTTTGATGGGATTTATAGCAACACAGGCTGTTATCCCCTAAATGCCATGAGGTTGCAGAAAAATAAGTTTCTTGGATATAAGTTTCCTGGATATTGTCACTTTTTACTCGTTTTTTATTAACTCGCTTTCTTGTCTGTCTGTTCAGTACAAATTTTGCAATAGATTTTAAACTAACTTCCCGATAAGCTGGAGGGGATTTGCCCCTTTAAATATTTTAAAAAATCAATAAAAATTATCGTTTTTTTTTCGCAATTTTTTCGTTTATTTTCTACATATTCCACAAGACGTACACAATCCAAGATCCTCAATCTCAGAAATGGAATTTTTGGAGAGCCAGCAGAAAATTTGATAGAATTCATGAATATAATATTTTCACAAAATGCTACTGTAACACATTTCCACATAAAGGGATTTGCCCTTTTAAATTTTTTAAAAAATCAATAAAAATGATAGTTTTTTCTGTTTTTTCGCAATTGTTTCCTTTATTTTCTACATATTCCAGCTTCCAGCCCCCCCCCCCCCTTTTCCTCACTCAAACATCCCAAATAATAAAAATATATAGCAACAATTTTGGCGAAAAGCGGGTGAGGGGGAGAGGTCCCAAAGCCCTCAGAAGAAAGTTTGGAAGATTCACTGTACAACGTTGCCGCTCTTTATTTTTATCACTGTTCGGTAATTTTATGGGCATGAATTTGATTTGGACATGGGAAAGGATTATTTTAACACTTAAATTTAAAAATAAATATGTAATAAATAATAAATATAAAATATAATAAATGTAATTTATAATAAAGTACCTTCATCTGGTGCTTGCTTTCCTCTTGTACCCTGAAGTAGAAGTTTTTCGTACCACTGACCAGCAGTATTCTGCCAACATGCTCGCATTCCAATTCCCTGAAAATCTCCTCTTGAACTGAGCAATGTCTTGATGGAACCGTTCCCCGTGTTCATCCGAAACTGCTCTTTAATTTTCAGGGAAAAAGTCCAGGTGTGAGTGAAGGAAAAGCACTTTAAGCGACATGTTGCACCGCATGGCCTTGTATCCTGACAGCAATTTCTCGACATGAGCGACATAATCATCACTTTTTTTGCTACCCAAAAAGTTCACACACACGTTTTTGAATGCAAGCCATGCTCGTTTTTCTTTGCGATTCAGGTGTTTCATAAGCGTCGAATCTTTACAAAGTTGTCTAATCTGTGGGCCCATGAAAATTCCTTTCTTGATTTTTCTCACTAAGACGAGGGAATTTAGTTTTCAAAAAATTAATTCCATCACTTGTCTTATCCATTGCTTTCACAAACTGTTTGATCAATCTGAGTTTGATGTGCAAAGGCGGCAAGTAAATATTTTCCTTTGGGACCAGAGGATCCTGTATGACATTTTTCTGAGCGGTAGTAAAAGTTTCTTGGTGAGGCCATTTCCATATGATGTAATGTTTGTCTGAAGCTCTGCTGTCCCATTCACATAGGAAGCAGCAAAATTTTGTGTATCCTGTTTGCAGGCCCGTGAATAGAGTAACAACTTTTTAAATCAGCACAAAGTTTCCAATTATAATCATGATAACAGATTTTATGAAGGATTCGGCTGATGTTTTCGTACGTCTCCTTCATATCCACAGAGTTTGCAACCGGGACTGATGGTAAATCATTCCCATTGGCCAACAGGACAACTTTCAAGCTTGTCTTTGATGAGTCTATAAACAGTCTCCATTTGTGTGGGTCACATGGCATCTTCAGTTCTATCATCAATTCATTTGAATTAGGACAGAACACTAAGCCTTCATATTCCGAAAAAAAAGTAATTTCAGGATTGATTGTCTGGTCCTATAAGAAGAGATTTTTACGCCCTTTTCTAGGAGATTCCACTGCTGAAGTCGAAATCCAAGAAGTTGAGATTTACTCTTAGGTAACTCCAAATCCTGGACGAGATCATTCAATTCTGGCTGAGTAACAAGGTGAGGTTGTCAATGAACTAAATCAGCTGGATACTCTTCATCATCGGTAGACATTGATGGTTCAGGCTGTGGCTCGAAGTCTTCCAAATCCGTTTCTGGCTGTAGAATATAGGTTTTTGGGGCCACTGGAATTGGCAAAGATTCGTTGTGAGGAACTAGTCTTAAAGCTGAAGGGATATTGGATACTAAATTGTGTGCTTACTTTTGCTAGAGAACCTGACGGTGGGAATCATACAAAAGCAACAATCTGTGCGATGACAACGAAGTTTGTGCCAAACCATGGGCACAGCCAAAGGAATTGATTTACGGGTACTTTTGAGCCATTTGGTCAAGGTGTGTCACTGTAACAAGTAGTGCAGCATAACTTTGGAGCCCAATCCTTGTCCTAATCGCCAACTGGGCAATCAGAGTAAAAATGATAAGCAGTTTTAAGAAACGGAGGAAGGGGATTTTGTTGCTCTTTTAAAATCAAATCACCGCAAACATAGCAGAAGCTATCGGGATGATTTTTACACTTGCGTGGCATATTAAAATGAAATAGTAAATCAGTCCTCGGTATTAATAACAACTTACACTCGCATGCTGTAATTCACTTTTAAAAAGCTGGAGAAAGAAAAATTAGATTGTTTAACAAAATTTAAACAACTTGGAAACACAAAATCACCATCTAGAACACTGCAAAGTTGATTCTCTGATCGCAAAACCTGTACTGAGGGAAGATAACGATACACGACTACATTGATAAGAGCAATGAACTTTGAAACGTGTTAAAGCAGGAGATTTACTGCGCAAAACACGAGGTGTGGGAGTTATTCAGAGTTGCAATGTTGTACAGTGAATCTTTCAAACTTTCTTGTGAGGATTTCGGGATCTCTCCCCCTCACCTGCTTTTAGCCAAAATTGTTGCTATATATTTTTATTGTTTGTGTAAGGAAAAGGGGGGGGGGCTGGAATATGTAGAAAATAAGTGAAAAAATTTCAAAAAATAATAGAAAAACCGATCATTTTTTAATTTAAGGGGACAAATCCCCACCCAACTCTCCACCTTGCTACAAATGTTCATATTTTAGAACTTTTCACCCCTGTAGCCCTTGAGAAGACATTTAACGGTTAAAATAATCCTTTTCTCCCTCCAAATCAAAATCATGGCCACAAAATTACCAAACAGCGATAAAAATAGGGGGGGGGGGGACGTCCCGAGAAAACGGGGGGGGAGGGGGCAAAATGGGGGTCATATTCGGATTCAGGAGGTCATTTTACATATGAATTTGCAGGAATGGTGTCGGGGCCGATTTTCATGCAGAGCAGTGTTATCTATTGCATGCGCCCCATGTTTCTTGTTGTAAATCTGTATGGGGCTAGAAGAAATTATTTGATACTTTTTAGTCCATTTTAAAAACATGGTATAGTAAAAAAATTATTTAAATGATTAAAATTTAATTCAAGATTTCATGATCCATGACTTATTTTGTATTTTACAGGTAATCACTATTGGAGCCTACCTCATTGCTTCTGCCTTCTTCAGTGTCTATGGAATGGCAGTGGACACCATATTCTTATGCTTTTGTAAGTTTGTGCTATTTCTCAATTAATAAGTCACAGAGGAGATTAGAAAACTTCTTTTTCAGATGAAATTAGAATAATTATACAGATCTCCTTTAAATTAAGATTTCAGTCAGTCTTAAACAAGATTTCTGTCTTTCTTAAAACTGAATGTGTTATTTGAGATTTGAAGCTTAGTAGAAATTATATTGATCATTCCTTTGTCTTAAGAACATTATTGTGTGCATGTACATCTTTCAAGGGACTGACATAAAATTACATGCAATTGAAATTTTAAAAAGGAAAGGAAAGGAATTTTTTAAAAGGATATTGCAAATTCTTTTAAAAGTAATAATTTAAATTTTTTTTTAAGATAGCACTTGTATTTTGTAGTATGGAAAGAATAATTAAATTTTTTAGACTATACATTTATCATAAAAGTGTGGAAAAAAGATAAGTGTGCAAATGGTGCTTGTTGTAGTGTATTCTTACTAGATGTATAGTGAAGCTGCAATTCCATTTTGGCATTACTTTTTTTTTTTACAAAAAATAGATAAAACATTGTAAAAAAAATATCCTCAAAAACAGTGCCCATCCAAGTCAAAGCATTCTGGCTATGCTTAATTAGCGACTACACATTTTATTCTCACCCCACCCCCTTAAAATGTCCCATTAGTTCTAAATGGTCATGCACTGTTTCATGTTGATGTGTTTCCTTCAAATTGAAGGAATGTTACCAATTTTTAGATCTTTAAAATTTTCGTCATTTAAGGAAAGTTGAAAGTGTGCTTATAAATTAATTCAAATATTAATTAAGTAGAATAAATGTGTTCAAGGTGAAAGAACTATTTATTAATTCTGAAATGGTGATGTAACACTGAATGTGATTAAACATGCTGATTCCATACAAAAATCTTATCACTAATTAGTCAAAATATTTGAATCGGTGCCAAAACTCTTAAGGAATGGTTAAATATCCCTCATAGCAGTAATATAATAAAATTTTTTAAAAAAATTTTGCTCCTCTCTAATTCTAATCTGAATTAAATTTAACTTCCATGAGGTTGTGCAAAATTTGCGTAGTCAAGTATAACAGTCTTAACTACTTTATTGATGACTATTGCCTACTGCCATACATATTTGTGTTATAAATTCATGTAACACAACTGCTATATGAAAATAGTTCATGCTTAATTTATGTTCCAAAATAACGGTTTTTAAATGATAAGAAACTCAAAAAGTTAATACAGTGGAATCTCCCTATAACGAAATTGCTTGGTTCCAGTTGAAAAATTCGCTATAGAGAAAATTTCGTTATACGGAGATTAGAGATTTTTGCAGTTATTTAAGTAAATGTTACAAACCTCTTAGTATGTGCGATAAGTTCAAAAATATTTAATTATGACTTTCAATTAAAAATGAAGGAATATTTATTATAAATTTGTTAAAATTATACTAATTTTTATTGTATAAACAAAATGCTCAAAAGTGAAGATAATTCACCAATTTAGAGAATAATTTGTACTAGTACGGATAAACATGAAATGAGTATTGTCACATCCATTTACTGTTTCCATCCCCCTTCCACCCCGATTCTTGGAATCTTGACCCGTAAATGTTGCTCCCTCTGTAGAAACCCAGGTCCCCACAACTGCATTACCCTTCACATAGCATTCTATTGTTAAGTGTTATCGCTGGAATGAACTATGCGAGTGGTTCCAGAAACAGGCACAAGTGAGCGATTTGTTTGCAAAGAAATTAGAAACTTTCTTCAAAAATGACAAAAATCGAAAAGATAAAGGTCTGAAAAAAATTCGTTATAGGGAGACAACCACTTCGTTATATGGAGAATATTTTGAATATTATTTAACACTCCGATTAAAAATTTCTCTATAGGGAGAAATTTGCTGTAGGGAGACTACTGTATATATTAAAGTAGAATAATGCAGTTGAGCCTCCATTATCAAAAATCTCTATGTTTCGAACTTTTTTCAGGATCTTTGGATTTTCATTAGAAAACAGCTTCTGAATATCAAATAAATTTTCACATAGAATTAATGTACACCTAATGCAGTCAAAGACTGCCCATGGATTTCTTTCATAAGAAAGAATATAAATTAAAGAAGAAAATGTCTTTTTCACTGATTCTTACTGCAATCAAAATTCATGACAGACCAGAATACTGCTTATGGGAAAAAAACACACAATAAATTGTTGTCCATGATTCATATGTCATTCTTAGCTTCTGTTTTACAAGTCTCTACCTAACTTGGAGCAGGATTTTTACGTTAAATTCAATTTAGCTTTAGATTTCTTATAGTGAACATGGCCTCTATATGGAAATTTTTAAGTATGAAAGAGAATTTCAGCTTAATAAAAGGCATAGTAGTGAAAAATAAGTTGAAAAATAAATATTTTTTTTTATATGAACATGCATATTTGTACTGTTTTAAAATAAATTTCTGTGATGTTTAAATTTTTTAGATTTTCTATAACCCTAAAAAGTAACTATGGAGAATTGTTTTATCAGTAAGAAAATATATTTGCAGTATATATTTCTGTGTATAAAAATTTCTATCTATTAAATTTTTTACCGGAACCATCAATTGAACCTCAATATATAGAAGCTAAACTGTGTTTCTGCTTATAGCTTTTTCTTTTTAGAAACTGTCATTTCATAAACCATCAGGGTTCGTACTCCTCCTGAAATTCCTGAAAAACTCCTGATTTTTACTTTTTTTTCTAAGGGCCCTGAAAACTCCTGAAAATTGTGTTTTTGTATCCTGATATTTCTTTTTGTCTCCTGAAAAATTACAATCGAAGAGCAAAAGATAAAATTATGATAAAACATAAAAATGGGATGTTTCCGTTTTTCCTTATTGATAGAAAGTCGCTGGAATCGGGAATTCTTACTTCTGATCTTACTTAGTGCCGAAAGAGTCTACCGTGCATGTTCCGAGTCACCGCAATCGGGAAAGATGGGAGAATTGATATTTAATATACTTTTTTGCCAATTTTATAAAAATTGTCCACACTATCCTGTTCTCCCCTACAATTGATTTTTTTTCACGTTATCTCCTGAATTATCTGTATTGTACTCCTGAAAAAATCCTTAGAAACTCCTGAATTTTACTATCATACATACAGTATGAACCCTGAACCATGTTTTTCTTTGATTATTATTATATTTCTTTTCCAGTGGAAGACTGCGAAAGAAACGATGGTTCTGCAGAAAAGCCATACTTTATGTCAAAAGAACTGATGAAGATTTTGCATAAGAAAAATAAATTCCGAGAGCTCTCGCCTCCTTCTTCTCCTAAATGAATCTTAAGAAAGAGCTATCTTCCTTCCTATCATTGAAATCTTTCAGTAGAATGTAGTTTCCTTGACTATTCCCTACATTTTCATTTGTGTGTTTCTAAGTCTGATGAAAATATAATTCTATGTGCTTAAGTATCTCTTGTATATAAGACTTATAAATGTGTATAAATATATTTCTCAGTTAAAGATTATAATTTGTTTCTTGTCATAAATTTTCTTTTTGGTGGTTTAATGTTTAGAAGAAATATACATATAATGTTGCCAGTAGATGTTCCTCAATATGTGTTGCTACATGAAGAGCAATTTCTAAGTTCGATTTTATAAAATTATTTCCCTCATTTTCTAAAATTTCTTGGAAAACTTCCTTAGAGTTAATTTTCTGATAATTTTGCATATCAATTCAATATTCTTTTATATGTTTATATTATAAACTATATTTGTTTCTTCAGTATGTATGAAAAAGCATGAGATTCAGGCATGAAGTTCATGTGAGATTTGATGAGCAGTATTAGCTTTTTATTATCACTCAATGAAAGTTATATTGAAGTTTGTATAACCATATGATGCAGTACTTGTTTACTATTTCTCAGTATCTAATTTGTCGTCTTCTGTCCTTTTTATATATTTCCTTTAAATATATTGTCACTTTACCAGGCAGTTGATTTATTGATAGTTTTGAAATTCCAAGTTGGATATTTGTTGTTTAAATACTTTATATTACGTAATGATCTGTATTAATATTAAATGCATTTTTTTAGTGCAGTTTGTGAAATTCAATATTATTGGGATCTAGACTTCAGTTTATTTGATCTTTTTAAATGTTTATTATATGTTTATATACTTTATATGAGAGAAAATGATTAATTTCATAGTTCCTTTATAGAGATCTCATAGCTATGTCTTAGAATTTTTTTTATTAGTTTGATTTAAAGCTTTGAATGTTTAAAAGTATTGTTCATAATTATTTTAAATTGAAGGGAGGAGTAAACGTTTTATATTTAAAAAAAAAAATTATACTAATAGTAACAGTACACATTATTTGTAAGTATATAAAAAATTAATAAATTTTATTGAATACTTTAGAATGTTTATATATTTAGAATGTTTGAATGTAGGAAATTTTAAATTACCTGTCATTGAAATGCCATTTCCTTAAACCCTGAACTCGTATTGGAAAACATAAAATTTTCATACCTTTAGGAATTCTGGTATCCATATAAACCCTAAGAATCCCACAAATAAATTGTACCTGTTTTTACTCTGACAAGGTTTGTTACTTGAGCATTAACTGAAATACAGTTTCATGTGATGCACATATGTTCGCCTTGTAGCTTGCTTTGCAAATTTCTTCTGAAGAGGGTTTTTTTTTTCTTTTTTACACAGTAAGCAATAATATATTTCATCATTTTCCATACTTTAAAATCCCCATAATTTTTTTTTAAAAATGTTTTGCAGTATTCCCCCCCCTTAATTTCTTATAGATATGTGCTTAAAAAATTTAGATTTTTGATATAAAAAATAGCGAACAATATTGAGGCCTTAAATCTCGACTTGCTTATTATGTCATTCACTGCCATTTCTTCATTGAATCATTCTTTATTTCCATTAGAAAAAGCATTCATTATCTTTGACATTGTCTTTCAAAACTTATGCACAATCATATTACTCTAATTATTTTCATAATATGCAAGCGATCTATTTTTGCTAACACTTTAAAAGAAGAGAAAAATGGTGTAGTTAATTAATCGCTTCATTAATTTTTAAAGCTCATTTATCTACATTATGCACAAAATCTCATTTGTAGCTGCAGTTTTTACGAATTAAAATACTTACTCAATTTACTGTTGTAAATGTCCAGCTATTAAGGAAGATTTAAAATTAGTACAAAAGAAGGTTGTGCAACTTGGTTGTATTTCTTCAAAAAGCACAAGAAAGTTTTATAAAGCGTATATAAATCATTTTAGTTAGAATCATGTCAGAGTAGAATTTTTATACAGAATTTTATAAAATTTAGAAAACTGTAAAATAATAATAAAAAAATGTTAGTGTTAACAAGTAATGTATGAAATCAAGAACTGATATGAAATTATTATTGCCAAATGGTCTTCCAAAAGAAAGATTATTACTTTCCAGTCCATTGAATTTTGAAGTCTTGTAATTGATGGAAGAATGACAAATCTATAAAATGAAAACCAATGTTGTTCATTCTTGATATTTATATGTTTGGTATGTTTCATCATTCTCTCCCTCCTCCTCCAAACTATTTACTAGTTAATATTTATGCACTGATTAGCATTGTCATCCCAAATACTATAAAAGATTTATTTATACAGTTTAAAAAATACATGTTTCTCAGGGCATGATGATATTTTATTTACTATATTACATGATTATAAAATGCTTGTTTTTTATTTACATAATGTTTATCAGATATGTCATTACTTGGTTTTGGAAACTTTCTGTAGTGTCATAATTTTATTTTAATGTATAACAATTTTGTCTCTTAACTTACAGATTTTCTGTTTTAAAACAACGTAAATGGTCCTGTTTGATAAAGTTTCATTTTTATAGTTTACATAATGAAGAATATAATATATGATTATTTTTAAATACATGTCCTGAATTTTATATTATGTTGGGTGTGTTTTTATATTTATATTACTATAGATTTATTAGCAGTGTTATGTTATTGATATGATTTTTAAGTAACGAATTAACCTGTAGATATGTGCACTTATTAATATGCAGATTTCTTTATGAATCTTGAGGAATGTAGTTCTTTGCCAAAAATAAGTAAATGAAAGAAAAACTTCTGCAATTTGCTAAATGCTGCTTCAGTAAGCAAAATATATTTTGTGTATAAAGTTCAAGAGTGTTGTCAAAACTTAGTGGCGTTAGCAACTCATTGAATTTGCTCATGAAATTTTCATATATTTTATAAAACTTTCCAAATGCCTGTTTATATTGTTCAAGTACATTATTAGAAATATATACTGTTTTTCCAGCATTGGCCATCTGAATAAAATTTTAAAGCAAGCATCACAAGTTTTGCATTTTTTTAAATTTTCTGTACTGAATTTTATTTTCGATAATACAAGGTGGTTCAAATGTGATCAGGACTGATTTGTGTATAAACAAGCTGCAATGTGCAGCAGCTTGCGAGACCTTAAGAGAATGGTACCACAAATTGCAGCCTCCCTCCTACTTGTGTCGGAATTTGTTCAGTCCTGTCTGGAAATTGCTAAAAGGTATCGCAAAGCATGGAACAATGCATTGTTATCAAATTCCTCATTGGAGAAAATGTTGTATCATCTGAAATTCACCACAGACTTCAATAATGTTATAGGGAAGAGTGTGTCTCACAGATCCGCATATTTGAGTCATGTAAGTGCTTCAGATAGGGAAGAGAGTGAGTGGAGAATGAATCGCATGACCATCGGCTGCAAGCATCTGTCACTGAGCCAATGAACAGGCTGTTCAGGACACACCAGGGATGAATGGATTTGCACGGAGCGCGTGGACTCTGGGTCCTTGATCTCCGATACTAAAAAGTTACTTACCAGTGGACCTTGCTAAAAGATTGATTTAAACATAAATTGAAATACAACAAACGGGAATGGGGGGGCGGGCCTGAAATATTAAATATGGTTAGTTGTATTGTATAACTCATACATGCGTCCAGTCAGAGAATCATTCACTCAAACATCTCTATCACACAACAATAATAATAATAAAGCAATATGATGAAAGAAGAAAAAAATAAGAGTTAAAGAAATAATAATAAAAATAAACCATTTTTGCCTTAAATTTGTCAGCTGGTGTTAGTTCGCATGTCATGTCTGGCAGCTGTCTTGATCATTCTGGATGGTATTGAGTGGACTGACGTTCCCAAATATGTCCTTAAAAGGACTGGCACTGTCGGGTTTTGCTCCCCGCTTCTTGTCTAGATTGGGTCTTACGTTCAGTGGCTTGTATCTAAAACTAGGCATTAATAAGAAGAGTTGGTGGGCGCCTTTTCTTCTTAGGCTCTGAAAGGTCGTAATTTGGTATTTCTGCTATGGCTGTGTTTGTACTATTGTCTATTTTATAAAAGAATTTAATGGCTAATTTTTTTAAATAATCAAGGATAGGGGTTAGTTTTAGCTTCTTTTGGATCTGTTTATTTCTTACAAACCAGGATGCTTGGGTTATCTGCCTCTCAATTTTATTTTGGGTGCTTTCTAATTTATTGATATGTGTGATGTGTTGTGGCCGCAACTCCCCAAACTTCAGATGCGTAGCTCATAATGGGCCGCATAAGGGTCTTGTACAGCAATAGTTTATTTCTCAATGAGAGTTTCGAGTTTGTCCCCATCACATAGTAAAGCTTTTTGTTAACTGCAGTGACTTTATTTTTAACCTCGGTTACATGGGCTTTGTATGTCAGTTCCTTATCTAAAGTTACCCCAAGGTATTTAGTATTTTTTTTCTAAGGAATAGGTCTTCTATACAGTTTTGGTGGGTTTGGGATACTCCTCCACCTCGTAAATATTATAAAAACAATAAAAATTAAATTATAATATAAATAATAATATTAAAAAAAATATAATATTAAAAAATATTTAATAAATAATAAAAATATTTAATAAATAAAATATTTAGTAAATAATAATATTAAAAAAATATTTAATAAATTTTTATCATGGGGATCTCTAGATTTTTTGGAGCTTATTTCTAATTTTTGTCTGTCTTTTAATTTCCAAGGAGAATTCCTCATGTTTATTTTTTACCCATGTACCCGAGGCTTTAACTGCTTCTAAGTGTTCGTTGGTGAATCGTGTGATCTCCTTTTCAATATCTTCATCTTTTAGGGGACAGAAATCCACCGTGTTGTTGGCTAAGATATAATGCTGGTAATTTTTCCAATTGGGGACAAAGGATTGGGAGTGGTGGGGGTCAGTAGCTGTATCAAGATAGGGAAGAGAGTGAGTGGAGAATGAATTGCATGACCATCGGCTGCAAACATCTGTCACTGAGCCAATGAAAAGGCTGTTCAGGAGTTGATACACTGCCAACCAAAAGCCTTTACAGGGTTCCCACTCTCAGTGACGAAACTAGGCATTTTGGCGCCCGGGGCAAAATCTGCGATT
>BGPR01004564.1:0-11575 GCA_013235015.1 Araneus ventricosus | reverse complement strand
GGCGCCCCCCCCCTACAAATAGATTAGTTTCACGACCAACAAATGAACATAGATTAGTTTGCTTAAAGTCTTAATTAAAATCACCGTTCTATACGAAAATGACTAACGCACTAATTTTGTGTTAAGTATTTAATAAAGAAAAAAAAAACATGTGAAAATAATTTTGTTTTCTGAGATACAAATACGCTAGTTCAAGTTTGCATAGTGTGCATTATAAAAAACATAAACATAATATAAGCAAATGATAATATCCTAACTAATGTTTCACTTAAAATTAATGTTCAAAAATTCCAGATGGATAGGCTAGTTTACTCTTTAACCATTAAACTCAAATTCTAGTTTAATTTTCCTCTTCTTTACTTAAAGTTTTATCACTCATCGTAGGAAACGTTTGATGCCTTCTCATTCAATATAAATCACTGCAGATTAGAAAGGACGGTCTTGTTGGTTGGTTTCTTAAGTTATTTATGATTTTAAGTTTGCTAAACCTTCTCATTGATCACGACAGAAACTGGTAGAGTCAAGTAGATTCTTAGGGCGTAATTTGAGATAGTTTCATGAAGACCAGTTGTATATATAATAATTTTAAAAGTCAAGGCAGTAGAATTTAGTTACTCTTTTTTTATCCATTTCCAGCTAAATTGCACGACTACCTATCATAGAATACTTAAACCTCTCATTTCAACAGATAGTTCATCCTTGTCCAGATCTGTCTGCGTCTAGTACAAATTTGTCAAAGTAGTAGCCTTCTATTAAAATTTTGTTATCAAGAGTCATCAGTTGTTTGAGACAAGAATTCGAAAATTTCATTCACCTTTTGGATTGATTGCAATCGGTGTCTCTAACTCAGCTTCTATTCTATCATTCACTTGTTTTAGTAAAGCAAGTTTGAATGTTTTATGTTGGGAAGATTCTAGGAAAACTTCCATCTCCTTGTTTTCGTCAAAAAATCTTTCCTCTTCCTTAAAAACGGATCAAGACAAGATTGTTTTTTCTTTTCAAGGACTTTAGGTCTCATGGTGTACCTCTACACCACTTTTATCTTTGTATCTCAGCTTTTAAGATATAGTAAGACATCAATGGCTATGTGCTCTTTGAATCATTTTTTATCGACGATGTCTATTTTTTTAAAGCAATACGTAAAAAAGCGATTTAAATCTGTCAATGTCAAACACATATTAGTCTGTGGTCAAACAGTCGCACAGAGTAGAGATTGTCTCTAAGGAATTTATATATAGTATGTATTACTAATACATTAAATTAAATAAAATAAAACATTCATTGTTTACGTTCATACTGAATGCCAAACACATAAAAGTCTGTGGTCAACAGTCGGACAACATTTATTTTTTTTAACCGCCTGGGTTTTTTTCTGTTTCAATAAAAAATAACCTCAATACAGTTAAAACTTAAAAATTTAATGAATTACAGTCGAATTTCGACCTCTAATTTGTTATAATTGCTTTTATTTCCTTATTCGTCTAATGTATTTACATTAGAAGGATGTAAATACAGTAGATGACATTTGGTTAGTTAATGCCATTTCTAACTCATACAACCCTTAGATGTGATGATTTAATAATTACATTTAACAAACACAGACAATTTATTATGTAATTGACAAAAATATTATTAATTATGTTATCAAAGTGACTGTACTCACATATCAGCATCTTCATCTCTTCGATTGGTTTCTGCTGAAAATACACTTCCTAGATTTACAGCATCCAATTCTTCAGTTCCAGTTCTGAAATAAAAAAATCTTTTATGCACTTTCTTTATAAGAAAATGTTTAACAAATCCTAAGGAATTCAAGTTGATTTTTCAAAAGAAAACAATTTTGAGATATTTAAATAATAATAAGAATTACATTGATTAGTTAAGAATGAATTTAATACTTTTCGACAGATATATTACGACATTTAACAATACTAACATTCAACCCTAGCATTCAGTGAATATTTCAAGCTGATAAGGCATCTCATCCAAAGCAATGAATGTATTAAACATAATAAAAAATATAAAGAAACTTAGAAAGAAAACACTGATTTTATCTAAGCGATAATAAAAGGAAGAATTATCTAACCAATAATATAATTAAAGTTTTTACAACTGAGCAAATTAGATTTACAAGTCACGGAATTATGAACATGTATTACAATATTGCATTTATACATATAAAAATTACTGGAGCAGAAGCAAAAATAAATATGGCATTAACTTACCTGCCTCTTCTGTTTAATGCTTTCATATCAATAAAACCACCCGTCTTTAATTTAAAAGGATCATCCTAAAATGGAGAATATTTTATTTAAATTTTAGATAAAAACTTTAAACAGATAATTATTTCCTTACATTATAATCATTTTTATTGTGCACTTATAAAATTGTTCGCAACATTTTAAAAAGATGGAATTAAAATATCACAGGAAAAGTAAGAAAATCCATGCAATAGATATTAATAGAATACTCCATTCATGCTTGTTTACATTTAAGTTTTCTTTTAACAAGTCTTTTTAAATTTTTCTTTCCAAAGGAATACAGAATGACCTGATGCATCAGACTTTATACACTTGCATTTCAAAAAACAGCAATATGCATATTCAATCGAAGAAACTCAGAGAGTAAGATATTTTCACGGTTCAGATGTTTTGTGGATTGAATGAACTTTAATTAAGATGGCACAAACAGAAATTTATTTGAAGTTGTTATTTAGAAATATTTACAGTTGATAAAAGCAATCCAGTCTTCAATAGACTACTACAGCTCTAACTAGCTCATTCACAGACTACAGGAAAAATTCAAAACACTACACCGCAACTTGGCTTAGATTCTCAGCCAAGTTCAGCAGTTTCATTTCAGTCAAAACGCCGATGATCGCATGTCACATTTACTTAATTAACCCTCTGACTGCATAATTTTTTAAAACTACTATTTAGATGAAACGCTTTAAAACATGTTCAAATACCATTGAACTAAGCTAATTGTTATTTACATGCAGAACTTTATTAGTATAATATGATTAAATGTTTTAAAAGTACTAAGTAAACCCATTAGCTCGCAAAAATCGCAGGATGCAGCAAAAAACAGACAAACTTCCAACCTGCGGAAATCACAGGATATGCAGTCAAGAGGGTTAAAGCACAATAAAAACTGAGTGATCGGCAATTACTCGTACAATTCTGTTTTGTATTCTCTTTCCCACTAATATGCAGATTATTGCTCTCACGCCCATAGAAGTTCTATACACTCGTAGAAGACTCCCAAATCTTCTGGAAAAGAGTAGAAATTTTGCAGGTACATTTCCACTTAAGGCTGCAGCTCAAATATAGGGATGAGAACCTGCTGTATAAGTAAGCAGAGCCTCGCTTCACAGTGGGATATAGTAATGGTGGGGGTTGAATTACCCCCTTCAGATGACAAGTCATTCCTATGTCTGAGGGGTCGTCACATGAGCCGCTCACAATGGGGGCTATTATGCAGGGGTCAAAGTACCCGATTAATTGTTACAGTGGCTTCGTTCATTCATGTTGGATCCACTCTTTAAGGCTGGCTGGAGTGATTCATTTGTGATATGTTGGCATACGGCTTGAGAGCAATAATCTGCATATTAGTGGGAAAGAGAATACAAAACAGAACCATGGTTTCACTACACAACAGGCGATTTTTTTTTTTATCCAAGAGCTCATATTTAAAAAAAAATCATACTAAGAAAAGAAAAAATGGTTTAAGCAATAGGTATAATATGCAAATGTGATGGTTGATCTTCAAAAAAAAAAACAAAAAAACAACAACATTGAAGATATCATTTGGTTCATTTTGGTTTTGATTTACAAGCAAGTAGCCCATAACACAATCCGTCGAGCAAAAACCTGTCACAATGCCAATGATGACCATTTTGAACACTTATTGCAGTATAGAAACTCATTTTTTGAACTTTTACACATATTAAAATATATTTTTCATTCTTGAATTCGGGTTGAGTTTTAAATGGTAGTAGCCTATAGTTTTCCCCATATTGCCGGCTTGAGTTATTACTGACAATAAAATACACAAATATTTATAATATACTTTTTCTACTCTATTACAGATACGTATTAAGTAAAATTTTAAAAGTTACTGAAATTTATACATGAAATAGTCAAAAATAAAACACATATGCCCAGAATGTATTGAATGTTTAATGATTCTAGAAAGGATAAGTGCATATACTCACAGCAGCAAGTTCTTCTTCAGTTGAAAGTTTCTTTCCCAGTGCTAAACCAATGGCACTAGTTTGAAAACAATAAATTTATTAAATAATAAAAACATAAACAGAAATAAATTGAAATTGCATTAAATTTAAAATTTATTAAAAGCACTTGCTGAAGACTATCCAATATGGCTCTCAAATTACCAAAAGTTTGCTTTATGAGCTTAATTTTAATACACAAATTTCTCACATAACGCAACAAATTCAGTAATATATTAATAAATACAATCAAAAAAATCTTTACACTTTCATTTTAGTGAAACATTACTATAGTGAAGAACAGAAAAACTTCTCTGAATATGATGAAGGCAACTACAGTAAATTCTCAATTATCCGGCATTCAAGAATCCGGAAAGCTCAACTAACCGGAAAAATTAGAAAATGAGTTTTTCTAAAAATTTTACATCCATGCGCCAAAATTTAGTATGCACGTGCCCGCGCTGTTCCATTCACACAGACAATTTATTTCTGGAATGCAACGTCCGCTCTAAAAAAAAAGCAATATGCAGTACTATGACGTACATAGACTTGTTTTATGAGGGGGAGGGTTCAAAAGTAAAAGTGAGAACCAAAAAAATAAAGGGTCCTCAACTTTCGCTGAAAAACGAGACCTAAAAACGAAATTGACAACCAAAAAAATAAAAAGGTAAAGGAAGCCATGGGGGGGGGGGTACTCCAGATTGGAAAGTCTCTTTCTTTTCCTTTATTTATTTACTCTCCGAATACCAGCAGATGTTGATTTTGATTACGTAATATCACGTGCCGGAGAATTGGAGACGCGCGTATTGCGCAATAACCCTTGCGATTTTTTAAAAAGATAATTAGTTTTGATATTCAATGTAGGATTTGTTTATGATCACTTAAAAGAGTTTTATTATTCTTGCTGAGTAGAATATTTTTCAGTTTCGACGGCTATTTTTATATGTTTATATTTTTACAATCTATATATTTACAGTAAAAATTCAGCTACAGATCATACTTTTTATTTTTATCATCAAAGTTAAATTAAAATCTTCATAATATGTTTTGTAAATACAATGTCATGGAAAATACAGAAGTATTCTTAAAAATTATATTTAATGCACATTTCAAAATGACAAAAACAAATTATTTCGCCGAAAAAATCTTTAAAAAAAGGCTACGCTCACACCTTTTTTCCCCGTCACACTCAACTATCCAGACTTTTCAGGTATCCAGAAATCGGCGTTTCCTGAGCATGCCGGTTCGTTAAGCTTTTACTGTATTCATGAATAGTTGCCTTCATCATATTCCTATATTGCCTATATCATTCACAAATTTATACATATATAAGTGACAGGCTGGGAAGAGAGGAAGTTAGAGTGTAAAATGCAATATACGAGAAAAACATATTTAAAGCTTTGTCAGTTTCATGCTAATTCCATATAATAAAGAAGGTTTTCAACATATAAACACTACTGAATTCTCAAATCCATACTGATGGACCAACTATTTTCCTTTCTTCCCAGCCGGTGCAGTTTTTCTGTTTGTTTGGTTTCTACAAACAAAAATCTATTTTCTAATCCACTACAGGGATGACAAAAATTATGCTGTGACTTAGTAATGTGTCCACATGAAAGCAGAGGTTTTGAAGGTACAGAAACTGTCAAAATCTGAAAATCGATTTTGGGTTTTTTTGGTTTTGGGCATTAACTACATTTCTTCCCAGCCTGTTATATATATTTCTTTTACATTAGCAGGACCCCAGACATAAACTTGCCAAATCTTAGCAATAACTGGACAAATCATAATGGTAACTCACATCACCCAATCTTAACAATGAATGTTAGTGCTAATGGATTTAATTTTAGTTTAGTTATATTAACGTGCTGTTTTGAAGCAACACAAGGACTATTTTGGCATGGACCTCGTAATCTGTAACCCCCGTCAGATGATGAGGACGACAGCTGAGCTGCCCCCCCCCTGCAAACTTCTGCACCACACCAACAGGAGGATATTTGGCCCTCTACATATGATTTAAGGTGCAAGAGGCCCAATACATGATGGATCTTCTGTGGAATTGGGTCAGGAACATGGAACCCTCTGGCCCCAAAGCCGAGACCTTACCAATAAGCCACCACAGCCTCTAATGCTAATGGAATAGCACCAACATTCAAGCCTGGTGACTATTGAGGCCATGCTAATGGCATAGAACCTCTTTTCTACTGTTTTATGCTCTACATTTCCATAAAACACATTTTCTGTAAGGTCTTAGCAAAGTACAGTCAAAACTAAAATCCTGAAATCAGAAAGAAAGGAGAGCAAAAGAAAATTTTTGTTTCTTTTGTAACTCCAATAATAAATATAACTTTTTATGAAGAAATAATGAAATTATATACCTGACACCATTGGGCCTTTTCCTTAATTTCCTCAATTCTTTGGCATCTTCTAACAACTCACTGGAAATATAAATAAAACATACAAGAAAAATGTATACAAAATACTCAAAGAAATACCAGATCAGTCTTTAGAAAAACGCACAATCATTTATGGGAAAGTAATCAGTGGAATAATAAACAACTCTCAAATCATATTTAAATATTTAACATAGATTTTTGGAAAGTTACTCGGAATTAATTTTTAGCTAACTTCAAGGCATGCTTGCTGTATTTGGGATACTTGGACACAATACTGAGTTTGGAGCAAACAGAGACATTTTAAGTCAAAATTTACGTTTTGTGACAGCTTCAGTCAAACAAATGGAAAAGTATCCAGTTGAATAATATGAATGCTCAATATATAACACTATATATCTCAACATATTACACATATTTCTATATATATTTCATAAATGATAAAATAAACACTTTTCAAAATGCATTTTTAAATATTTTAAGGAAAGAGATTTTTTAGAATTTTTTTTTTTCTTTTTCTTTTTTGTAAGTTAAATAACAGAAGCTTAGGGAATTTACATAATCTGTGGCTTCATTATACTGTCTGTAATTCCTTAATTAGTAACAAAATCTTTAGAAAGTAATAAAAATCTATAGCTGTTGGCAGGTATGTCATAAATCCAGCTGATAAAAAAAAAAAAATCTGGACTAAGTATTAAAATAAATTATAGGTGGCATAGTTTGAAACTTGAAGATGATTTTTACTAGTACAATTAGTTCCATTAAAAATTCAATAAGTGAAATTAAAATACAGTACTGTATATACACTAAACTGCAATGAAATGTATGGGAAATTTTCTTAGTAGCTACTATATTATAGACCATTGAAACAAAACAGCAAAAATGGAACAGACACACTTTAATAGTAACAAAAGGTGCATAAAGAGTGAACAATTTTTTTAAAAATTTATTTAAAAGAAAATCTCAAGGAGTTTTTTATTAATCATTTCTGTAGAAAATAACATAAAAAAAAGTTATTTTGTTTTAAAAACCACCTTAAAGTTCAAAAAGTTCAGCAGACATTACTGAAACTTCAAAAAATACTAGTCTGATTGAAATTCCACTTTTTCATCTTTAACTTTAACAAAATTCCATGAAGTTATTTTAAAATATAACATGTAAAATACTTCCCATTGTTATGAAATTTTTTTTTAAAGTCCTTTATTAATTCTTTCCCTTAGTGAAAAAACTAGAATATTTAAGTATATTTGTGTATTTTTTTAAATGTTACAATAAAAATTCAATTTTTAATAACTTTTGATTTAACATAGTAGTAGCCATAACAGTAAATAGCAAGCTGACGACACTTATAAATCTTTACCACACACATGATATTTTTAACTGAATTGTAAATATTTCTTTACTTATTTTTCTGTAATATAATCTTATATATGATAAAAATGGTTCATTTCACTAAACTACTATTTTGAAAATTACTACCTCACTTAGGCAGGAAACCACAAAATACATTACACAATTTAGTTACAAAATGAGTAACATTATTAGCAACAATGATTTAGAAAATGAGTAGCAATCAATTAATTTCTATGCTTAAGACTAAAATACCTATAACAATCTAAATATAAATATCTATAATAAAATATTATGAAGACATGTCCCTCCAAATTGTTATTTGATGAAACTTGCAAAATGATTATATTATTGTAAAGAATATGAATAAAAATCAAGCTCTTAAACAATTTTCAGAAAATTTATTATGTAGCACTAGTACAAAAAAAGATGATAAACAGTTAATCACAACAATTCTAAACAAAGAAAGGTATAACCTCAAAATTAAAAAAATATTTAAAGAAAAAAAATTCAAATTGTATATTTACAAATTTTCAGTTTTTTTATTTAAACACTACATAATGCCAGGCAGGAATCAAATCACTGAACGCAACCTACATATTAATTTCGGAGCAACATTTAAATTAAATTAACCTGATATAAATTAGTTTAAAAAATAAATAAATAATTTGGTAATTTTTCCTTAAACACTTAATATTCATTTTAAAAACATGATCAGTTTCAGCAGACTGAAATTAAAAACAGTCCCGATTCAGTAACATAGTATAGAAAATGTTAATAACTAATTCAACAACATTTACGGGTAAATCTAATTAATATTCAAAAATTTTAGCATGTTTTATTAAACTTACGATGATAAGAGTTTATATTTAAATCGAAGATGATGCAAAGGGGTTTTTTTTTATATTTAGTGGTTTCACTAACTCACATCAAGTGAAATATAAATTTAAAAACTCTAAACTTAAAAATCAGATTTCACCTCATATTTTCTTCCTCCTTTTCATCTTCACTATCAGATGATGAATTTCTTTTTCTTCTTAAACATTTAATTCTCTTTTTGGGTCGAAATTCTACTTTTAAAGCAGAATACTGCTCTTCGGACGAATCCATCGTTAGAATTGTTTACAAACAGAAAAAATTGAAGTTAAAGTATTTAGTAGTTGAGGGCTTCTTGGCGGGTAAGGAATTTTCTTGAAGTTACTTTATTATGGTCAACCGAAAACTGAAAATTATTTGCAAAATAAATCACGATTCAGATCAGGGATATGCCGTAGAGTGCTGATGTTCAGTTGCAACTTTATGAATGGGGCAGAAACTATAACTCCCGAAGTTATTATCGGATCTTCACAAAACTGGTCTCGATGGAAATGTCTGGAGATCACAGGTAGGGATGACGAATATTTGACGAACTGTTATTTTCTACGCAATATCAAAAAATCACAAATACCAGTGATGAATTATACTGTAAAAAGAGTTGTGATTCAGTCATTTGTATAAAATGTACGAAAAGTGTTTTTTTTTATTTTAATTTCATTTCTTTTTAATGTAATTTTGCAAGGTTTTAGTTTTTAGTTCTATATCCCAGGTAGCACAAGATATTGGGGTCTATTCTGGTACCCCCGGTTGGGTTGAGAGTTGGGTTAGGTTCCGTTGTTAACGTGCGGAACCCAACCCAACTCCCAACCCAACCGGGGGTACCAGAATAGACCCCATTGTCTTATATCAGAAAATTCGAAAAAGTAATATTGTACAATATTTTTCCCAATATTGAAACAGTGCACAACGCAAGATTTTTCAATACCGTACAAGGTTTTTTTCATAATATTGGATAATGCCATATAAAACTGTATAATATTATACCATATTAAAAAATAATGTACTACGCTGAATAATATTATATTATAGCGAATATTTTGAAAATACATTTTTGACTTCCTGGTAACACTTTGTCATTTTTGAACACCTCTACTTACAGCAAGCTATGAACCCGGGACCTTTTACTTAGCAAACCGGCAACTTACCACTGAGCCAGAGAGACTTGCAGTAGAACGTGTAAATGATGATAATAAAATGGAATTACAGAGTACCTCTAGGAAAGAGAGATCTCTATGAAATTTCAGGTACATTCACAATTAATTCTGAATAGTCTTTTTAATTAAATTATCTTTTATCGTTACAATTTCGAGTTTAAAATGAAATTTGAAGTCAAAGAGGAAGCAATTTTAGCTCTTATGTCTAAGTTTGCTAATTAAGCAATAATGTTTAAAAGTAATTATAATAATGTGTTTGAAAGGTTTTAAAATAATTTTGAAATTTATTTATTCCTCTTTCAATGTATTAAGAGACGCCATTTATAATTAGAGTATTGATTGAAAATCAAATGCAAGATTCGCAACAAAAAATCACGTGCATATTTTTACAATGAGAATAACACTCAATTTTTTTCACAGAACAATAGATAATCCATATGCGAGAGCTGTTTTATGGTTAACTTCATTAGCTGAATCCGGCCCGCCTTTTATATACAGTAAAACAAAATGATTGTGTAAACATTATTATTCAAATGAACATTTTGTAATATATTTTTGAACATATTATTCAACGCTGATTAATACAATGTTACGGTATTATCATGCTGCCATCTGTCGAACGTAAGAATAACTTTACCTTAAAATACTGAACAATGCTGATTAATGTAGAAATCAAAATATCATATGCATTGTATTGTATAGTATGATATAATATTCAGTATCTTACAGAATAATTGTTCCAGTGGTGTTTTTGTAATAAAACCTCGAATTGAGTGATATCCTGAGTTAAAATGAAGATTTTTATAAATAAACATTGTTTTTATATTATCTGTGAAAATTTAGTATCTCGGAAATGCTGATACATACAATACAATACTTTATTACGGTATTCCTCGTTGTTCATAATATTGTATAACATTGTGCAAATATTATATAATGTGCTACTGGGGATGCTGTCAACAGATGGCGCCAGCAAGGCTGCTCTAAAAGCTCTCACATATGCATGAGCTACTCTCCCCTCACCACTACCCCCTCCATTTCCCACTCTGGGGGGAGCTATCTTCACCCGTAACCTTAGAGGCAACCCAGATAACAATTTCAGTTTGCAGCAATCCTGCTCTACAAATCTGCAACAAATTTGACACTAGAAGAGTGCAAGTTTGAAACAAGTTTACGCAAGCGAGTTAGTCACTAAGCGTTAAACTTGTCATAAGCTTGCGGCGTCAAACTCATTGAAAACTAGCAAAAACCGAGCACGAACACAACCTCGGATTCGAACCCGCGCCCTACTGCTTCCTAAACCTCTCGCTCTAACCACTCAACCAGCTAGACACTGAAAAGAAACGATAGATTGCGCTAATATATCGTTCATCTATAGGATTTATTTTAAACTGTTCCCAAACGTACATTTGCAACAAGTTTGATTTTTACTGGATATTATCTTGTCATGGCAAATTTGACGCGTCGATGTTATAGCAAAACTGCTGCAAAAGGAGGTATAATCGCCACTGCTTTGCAAAACAAGTTTGCCACAGGTTTGTTTTCGGGTTTGTTACAGAAATAGACAAGTA